>APFE031099892.1:1538-25327 GCA_000404065.3 Pinus taeda
GAATATATAAACTATATTTATTAATGTGGTTTTGTCAATGTTATTTTATATAGACATTGAAATACTTTATTTATGGATAATATTCAAATGTTTTTTATCATTAATATTTTTTCCTAAACTACTATATTAATGTAGTTTTGTTAGTGTTATTCCATATAGACATTGAAATATTTTATTTATAGATAATATTGAAATGCTTTTTTATTATTAATATTTTTTCCTAAACTATTAATACATATCTCTTTCATTTTAGATTGTAATGTTACAAGTTAACTCCATATCAAATAACAAAAAAATTACACATTTTTCTTAAATCAAAAATAGAATATTATTATAGGCCAAGGCAAATCTAATTTTTATTTTTTTTTATTTTAAGATATTTTCTCTCTAATAATGTTTATATAAAATAAAATAAATATAGAAATATTTCATTTATTATAAATTTTTGTTATTCATATATATATATACTTGTTTTTTAATATAATATATTTTTATATTTTAAATATAAATTGTTTTTATTTTTTATTTATTTTTAAATATTCTTTATTAAATTTTCTTTTCAATATTGTCTATTTTTTCTTTCAAAAATATAATTTTTTTTTCGATAATTTAAAATCAACGCATATCTTTCAATTTAAATATTTTTTAATCGTTTTCAAATATAAAATTATCTAATATTACGTGACAACATATATTCGATACTAAATGTGAAATATCTGTCGGAGTAAAAATTTATATTAAAATATAATCTCAATAACCTTTTAATGTGATTTTAAAAAATAATTAAAATACAAATAAAATATCTCACATATACCCGATGCGTTCTTCGGGAAGGGAATAGATACCCTAATGCATCAAATATAGGTCATATGAAATCGCAATAAGATAACTGGAAATATTTTCTTATTATCATTATCCGTATAAAAATGCCAAAGCAGAGTATATTTATTATGTAAGTAGGCCTGAGACATTGTATTTATTTTATATCTATTCATTTTATAAGTAGATATAAGACATTGTGCTTAGGTGTTTGTTTTGCTTCTAAATATTCATTCTTATTGTTGTTATCTCTTCATGAACATTAAATAACAAATATCACTCTTCATGAGATTGAAAATATTCTTTATTATTATTATTTAAAATTGTTTATTATATAAAAAAAAATTTTATATGGATGTAATAAGTTATATAATGTTAAAATTGTATAATGTATATAAAAAAAAAATATAGAAAGAAGATGGGTGTAATAAATGAGTATATTTATTTTGTGTTTTTTTGGGATTGTTTTTTTTAGGTTTAGTGAGAGGTACAATTTGTAATTCAAGATGAGGTTTCATTTTTGTTAAGTTTTATACCCTCATAAAAAGAGGAAGATATTTATTGTATTATTTATCAGAAAAATAAAAGAATAAAAGATTTATTATTTTTAGCAAACCTAAAAAAGAATGGGTATGGAGTAATGTTTATGCTATAGTTTTATATAAGTTCGATTGTTAATCTTACTAGCAGCCTATAGGCTACTGAACACTTGGAATAAAATTATCTATGATGATAAGAAGAAAATGAAGAAAGCATGAACCTGTCTAATAAGCCCAAGGAGGAGAACTAGACTCCAAAATCTAGAGACCACAACCCACCCGACATAGTGGGATTGAATATTAATTAAAATTTGAATAAGTTTTGTCATCTACTAAACCCCAAACTCCAACCTTGTTTAGTTTCACCATTCAACAACTCTGTTAGTTAGCAAAAAAAAATGATGCCACTTCCACCACTACCTTGCTTCAACTAATTACTTGGCACAACCCTAGATCATAAAATATTGGTAATAAAGATTGGTGAAGCTCGTAATATTTGTTTATTTAATTTTTGTTTTCTAGTATGTCCATGACATTTGAGACTAGATTGTGGTTTAAGAAACTACCATCCAAAGGCATATAAGCTATCAAAATCATTATAAGATTACATTGGTTTTAGACAACACCAACCCTTAATATGATTGAATTTGTTTAAGTGTCTCATCTAAATTATCATTAATTTTAAAATTTCGTTTCTTTGAAAAAAAACCTGAAAAATCAAATATGAGTAACAAAATTTAACATTATATTATATTTATTAAAAAATATAATTAAACTATTAATTTCACTAACTATTTCAATTTATGATAAATAAACCCTAATTAAATTTCAAATAAATGAAATATTATCATAGCATTATGTTGTCCACTTTTGAAATACATCGTTAAACTAAAGAAACCTTTTAGAAGACCTCAAGTTCTAAGCCTATTATTTCTCTCTACACTTTTTTGTTGTTGTTGGGAATATTGAAAAAGCACTCACCGACAGTTGAAACTATGATATTTTCCATGTTTAAACAATTGAAACTATGATATTTTCAATGTTTAAGCAAAAACCATGGAGGCAGGCATAAAGTTTATAAAAGAATAATTAGTTTATTATCATCACACTTTATATTGTACATGTTTTAAATCATAAAGCGTTGTAAGGTGGAAAGTGTATTATAATGCTGTGAATATTTATTTAATATGATCATACTATTCTCCGTGATAAGGGTGGTAAATAAAGAGGGGGAAACTCGACGAAGGTGGTTAATGAGGGAAGATACCCCTCGATGGCATTGTTAAATGTGGAAGGGTAGGTGCTAACTAGTCAAATATGCTAGCTATCCCATCCAATGCCTTTCCCCATATGTTAGAACTCTTGAATGATGCATTCACCAACTCACATGAAACTGAATATTGATTTCAATTGTGCCAAGATTGACTTTCGATCTTTCATCACGAATTGTGTTGGCATGTTACTATGGTACTGTTCTTGGGTCTAGTTGTTGCATTAACTTCGTAATTCTTGTTTCCTCCCAGCGATTTGGAATTTCCTTGCATCCATCCATTGTTCACTTATTGCGTTTCAAGCCTTCTATGTTTCTCCCCCTCGCCCATTCCGGATGAACAGAGCCATAATTATCCTCCATTACTAAATGTTGATTCTCTATTGAATGTAGTTGAAGGGTATTCCTTCCTAGCGAATCTTCATGTGCTTGATCCCATCAATTTGAGGTATCTTCATTCGATGAGGCTCTTTCTTCCCACATCGTCCATGACTCAAGAATTAGTTCACATTTGTAGGGAAGGAGGAGGTAATGGAGACATAGGGCATCAACGTTCCATGCTTAACATTCAAGATATTGAACATGATAATGTTAGGAACACACCCTTCTACAATTTTAATTTGAGATGCAGGGGAAATAATTGGAGGTTTTGCTTCATCATCAAATAATTTTACATGTTAATGTTTAGGAAAATATTGTTGCATGGATTATGGACCCAAGGAATGCATAAGGATGTGAAAATCACTATCTCCACACTGTGGACCCGTATTGACATATTAAGACTTTCTTGGGAAAGCTATTACTGGACCAATGGGTAGTGGGAAAGTAAATATTGAACAAAATGGAGTCCCTAAAGATGTTTCTCATGGAGATTGAGGACAATCTAGCTTGCATCAAACTAGGCCTGCCTTTAGGCTCAAGCAAGATGCCACCATCAAGGGAATAATCCCAGAAAATAGAGTTGTACATGTCCTTCTTTGTTTAATATTTCACTTTCTAATATTTTCCTTATTTATTCATGAAGTTGCAAACATAAGCTAGTTTTGATATATCGATGGCTATTTTTCCCCTCAAAGAGAAAAATCTTAAACTTTATAAATTGCTATATTTCAGTGTTGGTTTTTAGTTGAAAAACTATATGCGTTTTTTATCTAGTGTGGTATCCCTATTGGTAAGCCTAAGAAAAAAAGCATGATTGGTTATGTACTTCTATGAAAATTCAATGAAACATTAATTTAGAAAAAAAAAAATATGGTACTTTCTCATATACTTTTTCAAGATAAATGACAAAATGATTTTATAAGGTAAAAGGTGCACTTGTGCAATAGTAGAAATTAAATGGTTGGTGAATGCCAATGAGTATCAATCCATGCAATATAAATGACAAAATGATTTTATAAGGTGAAAATTTCACTTGTGCAACTGTAGAAATCAAATGGTTGGTGAATGCCAATGAGTATCAATCCATGATAAACATCAATCTATGATAAGCATAGAAACACTTACTTGGTGATACATCTCATGTTTTCAAAATTAAAAAAAAGATCATAAAAAAATAACTAAATTATGACTTTATTTTAAATTATTATTATTATTATTATTAATTATAAAAAACTAATTGCATCCATAGCTATGTTTATTCATAATATGGCCTCTAAGATTTAATTTAATTATCAATAATTATTAGGTGGATGGGAGTGATAATTGATTTGAATCTAAAACCTAGCAAGGAATAAACCCCATGCAAACTAGGTGGTATACACCTCATGGTATGATATATCTCAAATTTTAAAATGAACAATAATTACCTTATAAGCTTATTTAAAATTATTATTATTATTATTATTTATTAGAAAAATAGTTAAAATATATATTGAAAATATTTAAATTTAAAACAAGGTGTAACAAGATTCTTAACCATGGAAATTTATGCTCACTTTATCATGGGGATCCTTAATCTCTAAATAGACTTTTTTACAATACTATGTGCCAATACCATATTTAATCAATACCACGTGTCCAAAAAAAGTCATTTCATATAAAATTTGTTCATATGGTAATTTTTTCAATGAACCAATTTAATTGAAAGGGAAAAACTGGTATAACTACTTTGGAGATAAATATTAACCTTTGATTTGTGAATACTACTTAGAATAGTGCGACCATATAATATAAAAATTGATAGGAATCAATCCATGATAACCATTAAAACACTTACCCCATCATATATATCACATTACCTAGATTTTTTTGTTTTAAATTAACTAAATTATATCTTTAATTTAAGTTAACTATATATTAATTTTTAAAAACATGTAACAATATTTTTAACCCTATAGATTCACCCCCCATTTTAACATGGAAATTTTTAACTTGAAAATAGTTTTTGTTATAATATCATTGGCCCATACCATGGCTTATCAAATACCACATGCCCAATATGACACATGTTGCTAGGACATTCTTTTTAATTAATTAATTTGAGATAAATTAATTAAAAAAAATAACTAAATTGGATATAATTTTTAATCCTTGATGTGTAAATACTACAATGGCTATTCTGGCATATTCCATGGAGGTTAAATCTCTACCATCTACCTAATAGTTATTAATAATTAAACTAGAAATTGCACCACATGTTGCAAAGGAAACGTCGTAAGGCATAAACATAGGAAAGAGTAGCATAGAAGAAAGAACAAACCCTTTGGATCTTGAATTTGTTACACCGAGAGAGAATATTTGTTACATTGGGAGAGAATTATCAATTTTGTTACCAACCGGAAAGTCTATTACCTGAATGATGTGCTCCAAGCTATGAAAGTTGTTGGAGGGAAACAAAATATTATGGAAACTCAATATATAAAGAAATAATTACAAAAGAAATTTGGTAAAATTGTGCACTTGCAGACACAAAAATTGCATTGTGATATCTTCTGAGAGGCTTTATATCTACCTACTGATAACAATAATGGTGGAAATTATAGTTTCCAATGCCAAAGAGTTTGTAGACTGCTTGTGAGTTGTTCCTCAAGAGATTAAAAAAATGTGTTCCCAAATTCTAAATAGGTGACAAGTCCCAAACAATGTACAAACCATACTTCAATTAGTCTATGGTTTCTTCTCATTGTCTAAACCCAACTATCTTCCATATTTTCAAGAGAAAGTGTTTGTATTAGACCTTCAATTTCGATTCTGTGGGACTCACTCTCCTCTTGTGATTCATGAATATCGCTACCCAATCTCAAAAAAGTATGCAAATTATATCACTTGCCTCTATTCTTCCCAATAATTCATTTTATGACAAGCTAAGAACAAACTGGAGCATAGAAATAAGATGCGACATCTGGTGACTGAAAACGGCATGTCATCATTCTCAAAGAGTCCAGAAACATGCGTTGTGATATATACTCAGAGGCTTTATATCTACCCATTAATAACAATAATGGTGAAAATTATAGTTTCCACTTCCAGAAAGCATGCAGACTACTACTGAGTTGTTCCTCAAGATATTAAAAAAGAGTACTCCCAAATTCTAAATAGGTGACAAGTCCCAAACAGAGTGAAAACCATACTTCAATAAGTCTACAGTTTCTTCTCATTGTCTAAACCCGACAATCTTTCATATTTTCATGAGAAAGTGTTTACATTTGACCTTCAATTTGGATTATATGGAACTTTCTCTCTTCTAGTAATTCGTCTATATCACTACCCAATCTCACAAAATTATGTAAACTAAATCAGTTGCCTCTATTCTTTCCAATAATTAATTTTTTTAAAAGCCAATACCAAACTATAGCATACAAAAAAGAAGCACCACCTCGTGAATGAAAAGTGCATGTCATCATTCTGAAAGAGTCCACAAATCTTCCATTCTTATAAAAACTTATGGGTTCCTAATATGAAAACATCGACATTAAAATTAAGCTACAATGAACACTAAGAACAATGTGATGGACCAATATTTACTAGGTGAAGGCATCTATTGAACCAGACAAATCCATGTTTCATGTCATTAATGGGTAATAAATAGACAAATTAAAAGATAAACTCCATTTTTTATCCGTAAAAATACAAAATTTTCTAAAGAGTTTATTAAGCTGAGGCAAATGACATGGCAAAATGCACTATATCCAAATAATTTGGATGATGTATGTTATAAAACTTTACCAAAATGTATCAATGACTAGTCTCATCACATTGAAAATGTTGATTTAATTGGTTTTAATGTAACAAAGAGTGCTTGAATGCACATGCACATGTGTGTGAGAGAGAGGGAGATAAATAACTTGATGGCCTTTGTGAATCACGACAGAGCCCTTCATATCATAAAAGAAAACTTTCATTTGAATTTAAACAAAATTATCAAGGAATTACACGAAACTTCTCAAAATATTTCATTCCTTTAACTGCTCTATGAAGAGTTTTGCCTCCATGCTATGGCCTTTAGCAAATTATCAAAGAAAAAAATCAAATTAACCGTCTTGGAAAACTATATGTACCAGTCTGCAATGTCCATTGCCACAAGAGTTCCCTTACCCAGAAAAGATATAAAACAAATTGAATAAGGAGCCTAATTTTTCAATATTGAGAAACCTAGAAGTTCTTTTTAGAAAAGGAATATATAATAAAAAAACCTTACAAAATATGAGAGGGGTACAAAATTGATCTACATTTATACATTACAAAAAAAAAGAATAAATAAAGATTAATCTAAAATATAGTACGCAATAAAAAACTAATTACAAAAATATCACTTGATTTAAAAGGCTCAAAATAAATAAAGCTTACCTTGCTAAGACTGTTTTTTTTCTAGTTCATATTTCACCTTACTTCCTTTCCCAATTTCCACAACAGAAGTATCAAAAATCAACCAAAAATGGTAAGTGAAATAAAATAATGGATTGGATAATAGCATGTGTGATCATGCCTAATTATGGTCCTTGTAATCTGAAAAAAGGATAAGTGACGCATATTGGAATCCTTAGCAAAATATAAATTTTAATATAAATGATGGAAGAGATAACAGTGGTAATTGTCGATACCTACAATAAGTTCATTGTTTAGGAAATCAAAAAACCATATTCTATCAATCTTAGCAATGAAAATTTGAAAACATTGTGCTAGATTTAATCTCAGGGCTCAACCCCTTGTTGGCCGGATAAATCATTCTTGCAGACAAGACCGATCTCCTAGTATCGAATGCTATCTAGCAACAAGCAGCACAAACAAATCTAGTTTTCTCTAAACATGTTTGAATTCATAAATGAAAACTAAGAGGTATAACAGAGCCTACCTTGGTCCAATGCTTGTTTCTGGCAGCTTTGTTTCAACAGCTTCAAGTAATTCCTTTTTAGTAACTTGCATACACAAAAAAACACACATCAAAGAACACCTGCATAGATATTATAATAAAACATGCTCATTATGAAGATCAAGCAGCTCATAAAATAAACCATTAGAGACAGTTCATTGAGAAAAACAAACTTGATTGTATTAACTTTATGAATAAAAGAACCTTACAACCTTTTCCTTGAGGTTGCACAAGCTCTTTCCAGCGTCCAGCAGGAGTCTCCTCTACTTTGACAAGCCTCACTCACTTCCCAAATGAAATGAAAGGTATGTGATCTCTCCTCTCACAAGCTCAAAAAGGAAGTCTAATTTCCAGCAGCATTTACCCTCAAGAATCTTCAGCTTTCAACCCCTCTACAACCAGCCCAATGCCTGAATTTATAGTGCAAATGGAGGAAGTTGCAAGTCCACCATTGAAGGGATAAGTTCCTCCTTCAATGGGATAAGCACCTCATATCATGGAGTTAGCTCCCTTAGTTATGGAATGGATGAACCAGGGTGGGGCGGACTTGCCAGTGCAATATTCCTTCTAGAAGCGTCCAGAAGTGACCCAAGATGAGTTTTTAAGAATGAACTCATGCCATTTTAACTTTTATAGGGGTTCACACCCATCACTTAATAGACAGAGTGGTCAGGTTCGTAGGGGACATCACCATTGGGTGTGGCACCGCAGGTAACGCTAGGAGAAAGTGCGAAACCAGGATTTAAGATATTTTTAAGGTATTTCTCCCATTTTCAAGGCTTGACATGAAGAGTTGAGGCTTAAGACTTGCAAAGGAGGTATGTATGAGTGTTGATGGACTCACACAAACTGTAGAAAGTCATGGTGACAATTTTTTGTGTAACAGATTGCCCCCTAAAGTGCGAAGTCTGTAATAGATGAGGATGGTTTTTGTCATTTAGGAAGAGTGAAGTACTTTATCATTTCAAGGATCTTCCTGTGGATACCCTGGTCAGAACCTGTAAAAACATTCAACAAAAAATATATATATGTGAAAATATCATCGCTGAGGTAGGCATTCCCATACTCAGATCAAAACTGACTAAGAACTATCTAACACTGTTCAGATACAGGAATGATTTTGTATTACATCGCAAGTAGAAACAAATGGAAATAGTATGGGTGTAGCAATCTGTTTATGCATAGTCCACTATATAATGATAACAAAATTCCTCGCAGCCTAGATGGTGGAAACTAGATCCAGAGTCTTCATTTCTACTTCCCGAACTAGTACGATTATATCCATGTGAATGAATGTGTCGAAGTCGAACATGGTAGAAACCGCTTGATTACTAGTCAATGATGTAAACTGTTAACAAGTGTGAGAGGAAACACCAGTAATGTCAATGGCCCTCAAAGTACTCAGTACAATCCATGAAATGTGAATGAATGAGTTGATGTCGAACACGTCACAAAATCCTTTAATCGAAGGTCAATGATGCAACCTGTTGTCAAAGGTGAGAAAACTGCCATTGAGGCATGCAGATTCCAAGGTACTCATGATTTCTAGATCATCTTTCTAGATAATGAGTCGGAGTTGATAGAAAGCGAACTGTCATAGGCAAGCCCATAACACGAAATCATAGATCAAGTTTGAAGAAAAATATTTGGCAAGAACTAACTCAGGGATGGTCAATGATGGATGACAGATATTTTGTAGGTGAATGGTTTATTTACATAGACCTCTTGAACTCATAACGACACTGCAGATGGCTTGGTGACAATTGACCCAAAGCTAATACCCAGAAACTGGCTGAAGACTTTCAATGTGGCTTGATTAACTATTAGGTAAAGGATTTCCCAACCCAGGTGAATAAAAGTGTCGTGTTCAAGAGTGATGGAAAGTTTTTCAAACACAAAGTACAACAAACAAGTTCATTTTTCTCTCTTTTCACCCCACCATTTCTGGCAAGTACCTCTTTATTTTTGACAAGCTTGAGGAGGATAACATTTGCTTGGTTATAAGCTCATCCTTCGGATGAATCCAACTTAGTTTAGATTCAAACCCTATGAAGGAGTGGTTTGTTCATGTTTGTAATTGAATAGGTCCTTTACTGTTAAATTTTAACGAGTCCAGTATAGGAGAAACTCGACGTTTTTCAATTTTAGGGAGTCAGAAGAAAAACTTAAGAAAACTCCATGGTTGTCCTTTTTCGTAAATTTGTGTCTCCCAAGCCCGCAAAAGTATAAAATGATACTTGAGAGAACCGCTTGACCATTATGATCAAGGAGTACTTTTCATAATTAGTGCCTTCAATCTGAAAAAGTAAAAAAGTGATCGAAAACACGTCGTTTTATTACCAATATCGAACTCAAAAAGACAAAAGTCTGACAATCTTTTCCTGTTTATACGGTCAGAAAAGAGCTGTAATTGGACTGTCTTTTTAATTCCATTTTAACGAGTCTAAAAAGAAAAACTCGGCGATATTTTAATATTTTACGAGTTAGAAAAGAGCTTAAAGAGGACTCCTATGTGTTTTTGTTGAAAATGACCAATTCTCCCTGAATACCCAATATTCTACACAAAAACTGCGAACATTACTCATATCTGTTTTAAATAATAAAAATGTACCAAAAGTGACATTTTCAAAGTAAAAAATAGATAAATTAAATTTATTTATTCAAAAAATCTTATAAAAAGGGCTTTTACAAGTTCATTTTAACCGTTTGGCTTTGGAGTAAAAAGTAAGAGATTTTGGTAAGAAAACTTCCTTTGGAGATTGCGGAAAATCCGACCGCTGGAATTGAGAACCATCTTCTCGGGGTAATCCACATCATCCCTGACTTGTATTTCATTCGTTTAAAATTTTGTTTTAGGCTTTAAAAGTTTATTTTTAGAAGAAAATTTGGGCAAACAATCACCCGCGGCAATTACGGAGGTGCCCCATGTGGTCCCTGCACACCCCAATTTTTTCGTGCACAGGGAAAAGTCGAGATGCCGCACCTGTCCTTAAGGAGAAGTGTGCAACTATGCACTGTCTCTAAAGGATGGGTGCGAACCCCGTGGAACGCAGATTTAAACCCTAAATTCTTCATTTTTGACCCATAGATTTCGAATTAAAATGTTCTAAACCACCTATTTTGCAATGTAGGTACACAAGATGCTTGTTTGGTGAGAAAGATAGCACGAGGATGTGGATCAAGCTGCATTACTCCATCCATCTTCATTACAGGCATTGAGAGCATGTGGGCTATTTAAATTTTGGACCATATCCGACATGAGGGCACAGGCAGAATTTCTACAATGGCTGGTAGACAGGTGGAGCACGCAGGACTAGTCCTTCATTATTGGTGGCAACCGGATTGAAATTGAGCTGGAAGACATATACTTCTTGACTTGCTTGCCCAATAGAGGAGAGGAATTATCTCTGTTCGGATCTAGGCCAGGTGGCCAATCTGTCGCTAGTCTCCGACTAGAGTTTTGTAATAACTAAATTGCGGACAAACAGATAGATGTTAAAACCATCTCCCATCCTTAACTAAAAGTGATCGCCTTTACTGTCACCAGACTCTATGGGAGCACAACATTGCATCTAGCTACCGATTCCCAGATGCGCATGGCAGTAGACTGCTTTCGAGACACCATCTTCAACTGGTGCGATGTTGTATTGGCCAATGTGAAGGGCCAATTGACTAGGGCAAAGAATGGACAACTGAAGAACTCTGGATATGGTTATTTAGTTGTGAGCTTTGCCCTAGAGAGGGTACCTATGCTGGTTCCACAGCAACTTACTGTTGAAGCTGGACTTCCCCGAGATCCTAGGGTTATGCGTTGGGTTGCAGTCATGGCCTGCCATCTTGAGGAGGGCACCGAGGTTGTTCGATTCACACCCAAGTATTTTCGTTGGTTAGAGAACCAAGTCTTTGTGATTCAGGATTTTCCATACGCTGGGATGGATTATCGTGGTGATCTCAACATGGCTTTTCCACCAGTAGAGCAATGGGATGATAGAGGTAAAAATTATTTTCAACATTTAAATTATATATATTTTTTTGTTTTTTAAATCATCCCAAAACTAATAGTAAAAAGCTTTTAAATGCAGATGTGGGTCCACGGTGACTAGCTGCTCTCCAGCCTTATGATCAAAGACAGCCAGCGGCCGTAGCACCGGCCCCAGAGGACCAATCAACAGAGACCTTGGCCGAATTGGAGGGTCATCTAGAGCGCTTGACAGCAGATATTCTGGAGACCAGCATAGATGACATTCCTCTTAGGCTACAGTGCTATGTGATTGGGGTCCCAAGACCTTTTAGGAGGTTCCTATGTAGGGTGGCCCGAGCAGTGGTGTCTTATCGTGATCATCACCAGTGATAGGATGATTGCCTTGTAGACTCATTTTTGGACCTTTTGTGCTATCATTTTTGCCGATCATAAGGGTTTTTCAACCTATGATCGAAGACGATATATATTTTGACACACTTCTATGCTATGCTATATTACTATTATTGGTTATCTTGCAAAACATGTTATGGGATGTTTTTAAATCTACTGTTTGATTTAATGCAAATGTCTATTTAACATTCGAGAAGCAACTGCATATGCTAATGTATTTAAATATCTTGGAATGTGCTGATATTCGATGTAATCAAATTCTCGTTCCAAGAGACGGACTCTAAAAAATAATCGTAATAACACTAGATTTCTAATGGCATAAAATCTATTAAGTTTTAATACAACGAGTTCCGAATCTAATCTAACAATCAAACTGCGAATTCCAAATGAAATGGATTCAGATAATAACTCAATCACTGCACTGTATTCTGCAATGTTGTTCGTTGTTTGACCGAGGCTTACCCCATGCATAGATACTAACTCGTGAGAGGGTGAATAGATAACCCAAGATGTGGAAGAGATGTTCCATGTACTACGACAAACGCCATCAGCAAAACCGATGTATGTTTGGAGAGGTGTCGACATCTGCAATATCAAGAGTAAAATCAAGATAAGCAGGAATAATGATGAAAAACACTCTCTAAAGTAAAGCACGCATTCCTAATCTAAAAACACACCAGAATTAGAAAGAAACTAGTCTAAAAATTCTCCACACTAATCTTTTAAGCATAATATCACTTTAGATAAAGCCCATTCCTAGGCTTACCTAAAGAGACACTGTCAAAATCTTCTAATTCATAGGCCCCTTTTGCCAGCTTTCGCTTCAAAATATACGGACCATGCCACATAGGTACAAATTTTCTAGCCCCTAGCTTATCGTTTGCTTGATTGTAAAGTAAGACTAGGTCTCCTTCCGAAAAATTGTGAGGTGTAACATTCCGATCATACTGAGCTTTAATCCTTTTGGCATGAGTTTCGACAGCTAATGTAGCATTACGTCGATTCTCATCTAATTGAGCTAAGTATAATAAACATTTTTCCTCTTCGGAAGTGGCTGGTAATAATTATACGGAAATTTGTAATGACGGGATTTCACATTCAATGGGTAATACTGCCTCTAAACCATAAACCAATTGAAAGGGAGTAAAAACTGTTGATGTTTTGACTGAGGTTCGGTATGCCCAAAGTGCTAAAAATAACATGTTATGCCAATTCGACCTATGAATCCCAATGATTCGTCGAATCATGGTGACTAGAACTTTGTTAATTGCTTCAACCAGACCATTTGCCTATGGGTAATATGGAGTGGAACTATCTGATGCAGGTCAAGCTGATCTATTAGTTCAGTCATCATGATATTTCGAAAATGACTCCTATGGTCAGTGATAATCGCTTGAGGAACACCAAATCTAGCAATTATATGATTGAAAATGAAAATCGCAACAGTTTTTCCGTCTGCTGAAAATGTGGGCATCGCCTCAGCCCACAATCTACCGTAAGGATGATATACGCATGCTCCCCGGCCGAGTGAGGGTTACATGTAATAAAATCGATACCCCATTTTTCGAATGGATCGATGGCAATTATAGGGTGGAGAGGAGCAGGTGGAGTGTGCATCTTACGATAAAAAATTTGGCAATTGTGGCATTTCTAGACTGCAGTGATACAATCATTGAATAAGGACGGCTAGAAATAGCCAGCGTGCAAGATCTTTTGGGCTGTGGCATACCCAGATATATGACTGCCACACGCTCGAGAGTGACAGTCATTGAGAACCTTTTCAGCCTCGTCATGAGTAAGATAATGGCGGAAAATAGAATCCACCCCACGAAGATAAAGAGTATCTCCAATAATTGTGTAAGGTTGGGATTGGAATCATATTTTCCGGCGCTGAGATCATGAGATGTCAGGCCGAAAAGATTGGGTTTGGAGATAGACAATGATATCTCCATACCATGGATCAACAGTGCTGATAAGGAACAAGAATTCATCCGTAATGGGTTCTTATGCCACATGTTCGGTATCAGCACGAGGGAAGTCACACATCAATTCCCCAAAAACCAAAGACTTCTTTGACTTGGCATTTTCAAATTCCAAGTGAAATTCCTGCAGGATGACAATCCATTTGGAATACTTGCCTCCTAGCAATTGTTTAGTCAAAATGTATTGCATAGGGTTACAGTCAGAAATGACCGTGGTTTTGCGTAACAAAATGTAATGATGAAATCGTTGAACAACTTGTACTGCTTCCAAGGCCAATTTCTCCACATGTGAATATTTTAACTCAGTCGGAGTTAGAGTCTGACTAAGATAATAGATCACATGTTCACTCACGAATTCATACTGTTGAACTAAAACCATCCCAATGGTGGAATGGGAAGCGGCGGGGTACAAGAAGTAATCCTGGTTGTAGTTGGGAGGATGCAATAACGGTGCACGGGTCAACGCTTGTTTAAGTGCATCGAAAGATTTGTCAGCTATCTCATCCCAAAAGAATGGAGTGTTCTGTTTCAACAACCGGGTGAAACCTTTTGTAATGTCGGTGTAGTTAGGAATGAAACGACGTAAAAAGTTTGCTTTCCCTTGCAAACTCTGTAGTAGGCGAAGAGTCGAAGGAGATGGTAATTTGATGATGGCTTCGACCTTCGAAGGATCGACACGAATGCCGGCTTTGGAGACAACAAATCCCAGTAAATGACCCGTTTCTATATAGAAAACACACTTGTGTGGATTCAACCTAATCCGATAATGCCTACATCTCATAAAAATTGCTCATAAATGAGTGAGATGGTCGGCTCTACGTAAAGAATGGGCAGGTAAATCATCGAGATAAGGCTGCCCAATGTGCTTGACGTCATGAAACGCATAAGACATAGCCCTTTGAAAAGTTGCTCCGGCGTTTTTCAATCCAAACGGTAACTTGCAATAAGCAAATGTCCCCCATGGACAGATGAATGTCGTTTTTGGTTGATCGGCAGATAGAATGTTAATTTGATTGTAACCAGAAAAGCTATCCATAAAGGAGAAAATTTCACTGCCGGCACAATCATCGATAATTTGATCGATATAGGGTGTTGGATAATTGTCCTTGGGACAAGCACGATTGATATCCCTATAGTCAATATATATTCTTATTGTCCCTTGTTTTTTAGTAACCAGAACAATATTTGATACCCAATGTGTTAAAGGAATTGGATAAATGAAACCTGCTTTAAGTAATTTCTCACCTTCTGTTTTGATGGTAGCAACTTTTCGTGGGTGTATCTGACACAAACGTTGCCGGACGGGTTTAGCATCTGGGTAAGTTTTGATCTCATGAACAACAATTGAAGGATCAATTCCTGACATTTCTTCATAGGACCAGGCAAACATGTCACACAATTCTTGAAATATGGCTTTATATGTTTTGACTTCAGTGTCCGTACAAGAAGCACCTATGTGAATGTTTTCAGCAATCCCAGGTTTGACTGAAATGTCGATAGGAACCATTCGAGAAATATTTGCTAAATTTTGTTCAGAATCAGGATGTTTCAATGGATTCTGCGGTTCTTTGACATATTCAACATTAAAAATAGATGAAAAATCATTCTCAAAATGATCAATCTCAGGTAAAAACGAAGATCGATGATGAACATCTTCCCATGGTAACGCATCAACAGACAAAAGTTCCCGAATTTGCTCATTGGTGTGAACAGTTTTAGAAAAGGTTGTTGAATATGAGGTTGAGATTAGAAGTGATTCTCCATGGATCACATTCACTAGATCAAGGTTGGTTCAACTTGAGTCAGAAAACGACTGTACAGCCTGATAAGGAACTTCAAAGGGACTCAAAGGCATGGCATGACCAAAAGTTTCCACCTCGGAATCGAATGGAACAATCCAAGGATCGTCAAGAACAATGGATTCTGATGAAATCATATGAATAGTGGCGAAAGGAGACGGTACGTTCGGAGGAGGAAATGAAAAAGTTTCGAGTAAACCAGAATCTTTAACTAATCCTACCCCAACATCACTATATATCTCCCTTCTGTCACGGTGTTTCCCACCAACGCATGAATACCACACTGTTGCGCTCGCTTCTGCATTCCTGATCCAGAAGGGCTTTAGGAACAGAGGATCCCAGATAAAGTACAGTTCTCAAATTACTCTTTCGTCACATAATTAAACACCTTAAATTTCATAAATCAGAGCTGCAAAATTGAATTCCTTTGTTAAATCTGAACGATTGAAGCTCACCTATCGACATTTGCTGCACAATCAACAACCATTTGGGAACAATTGGGTCCTGTGTAGCAGTCGTTACATTCGCAGTTAAATGTTTCCCCCCCATCATCTGCCCTAATATTTACCGTATCGACGAAGACATATCCATGACCAGAACAATCATACGCTGTTGTTGCCTCTATTTCCTCTACAGCGTTCTTACTCCATGTTAGCACCTGTGAATTATTATCTCTCATGCCCTCTTCAATTCTTGCGTCTCGATGATTTACCTGGTGCGAGGACCAATTGATCGGGAATGGCCAAAACATGATAGAAGTAGCAGGTTCAACAGAAGAGACGAGACAAACAAAACATCCTTCAGTCTCGATTTTGTTCGGCGATTCCAATGTCTGTCAATCCGATGTTCAGCAAGCAAGGTTTACTTTTGTTGATGATCCATTAGGATTTTAGTCCCGCGAACCATGGATCAAAGAACACTTCCCGCTGTGGATTCCTTCTGCCTGGATTTGGAATTCCTTTGGGTAGAAATTCCTTCAATCTGGAGATGGAGGGCGGCCATGGTCGTAATTGAGCATTGAGTGGAATATTTTCTATTGGAAATTTCTGGTAATTTCAAACAAAATCTTGAATAAAGAACAATGCTCTGTTTTCTCCACAGGATCTTAATACAAGGAAGCAAAATAAAATTTCTAAGCAGACAAAGTTTTCCACATACAAATAAAACTTGTGTTCATAATAAAATGCCTGATACAAACTTCTTCCTCACACAGAGGGATTACACCAGCTCCAAAAAGAAATTTACTTTGTCTCTGCAACAGAGAAATACTTTGTTTCTTAAAAATTAACACACTGCTATAAATAAAACATTTCTTACATTTACTGTTGTAAATGTAATTCCTTACATTACACTTCAACTAAAAGAAAATATTCACAGTGTTTTGCACTTCACTTCATTGCATTACATTTCAATCTTCCAACATAAATTTTTATCTCGCACTGTTGCGCCTCTCAAACTACTTCACACACTCCTGTGTTCTCCTTTTTTTGCTTCACATTACATTGCATATACTATGAACCACAAAAAAAAAAATTACAATACATTTTTTACATGATCCATACTCCCGTACATATTAAAAACATTAAAATTAAAAAGCATTTACCTATGCCCATACTTCCCGTGAATTAAACAAATAGTAAAATTAAAGTTTTACCAACCTTTACTCACCAGAGTAAATTCATTAATTATTTTACTATTAAACCTAGCCGTAAAAAACAAAAACTTTCACTCCACACAAGTTCATTTTTGCAGGGTTGTATCAACCGTTGATCTACCCCTCATTGATCAGACAGCGGTTGACAATATCGCATGGAATTTCCTTAGCGAGGTTTACGCTCTGGGAAAAAAGTGGTTTTCAAAAAGTACTTGAGCCACGTGTCGATTGGTGTACACTATCGCTGCCCTCTAGAGGAATACCACCGCTTGGTGAAAAGCGGTGCGATAAAAACTGGTGGTTTTGTTGGAAATAAATGCTATCATTGATCAACTGTACCCGTAGTTGAAATTAACATTTCAACACTCCCCTTTAATTTCAACTGCTGGGTTATCAGTCATACCCAAACATTTCCTCAAAAAATCCAAAACTTTTCTAGTCCAATGGCTTGGTTAGAATGTCTACTACCTGTTCCTGAGCCCTGCAATGTTGTAAAACAATTTCTCCATCGTTTACCAATTCCCTGATGTAGTGAAACTTTGTGTCAATGTGTTTCGTTCTCTTATGAAACACAAAATTCTTGGATAATGCAATAGCTGAGCTATTGTCACAAAAAATCACAGTTGATTTTACTTGCTCTTGGCATAAGCTCCTTAACATCCTTCTCTTTCAAACTGCTTGACATGTTGTTGCTGTAGCTGTCACATATTTTGCCTTTGTTGTAGACAACACTACAATAGGTTGTTTTTTAGAAGCCCATGAAATAGATCCTGAACCCATGTGAAAAACATAACCGGATGTACTTTTCCAATCATCTACACTTTCAACCCAATCACTATCAGTGTATCCAATTAAATCTGAACATTTTGAAGTAGTATATAAAATTCCAAATTGTTTAGTACCTTTAACATACCTCAGAATCCTTTTTGCTGCCTACCAATGTGCTTCTTTTGGCCTCTCCATGAATCTGGAAATCAAACTAACAACATGCATTATATCCGGCCTAGTGGTAGTCAAATACATGAGGCTGCCAACTATGCTCTTGTACAACCCAGGATCAAAATCCTTGTTGTTGTCCTCTTTGCTGAGTTTTAATCCCATCACTGTGGGAGTGATTCCTACTTTTCTCTCCTACATATTAAATCTTTCCAACACTTCATTAACATATTTCGCTTGTGAGATAAAAATCTCATTTTCACTTTTTTCTATTTCTATTCCTAAGAAGTATTTCAACAAACCCATGTCAATCATCTCAAATTCATCTTTCATGACTATTTTGAAATTCTCAATAAGATAATCATCATTACCCGTGAAAATAACATCATCAACATATAGCACAACAATTAGAATTTTACCATCATTTTCTTTGATGTAGAGGGTGGGTTCTCCCTCACACTTTTCAAAACCATTTTCCAGTAGATAGGAATCTATCCTACTGTACCACGCTCTAGGTGCTTGCTTCATCCCATAAATAGCTTTCTTCAATCTACACACTTTATGCTCTTGGCCTTTCTTTTCATAGCCTGGAGGTTGTTCAATGTAAACCTCTTCCATTAACACTCCATTTAAGAATGTTGACTTCACATCCATTTGGTAAACTTTCCACTTGTTTTGTGCTGCTATGGACATCACTACTCTCACGGTTTCCATTCTAGCAACTGGTGCGAAAGTTTCCTCATAATCTCTCCCATACTGCTACTTATACCCTTTGACAACAAGTATTGTCTTGTGTCTTTCTATTTTGCCTTCAGCATTACTCTTGGTCTTGTAAACCAATTTAACTCCAATGACTTCTTTTCCTTTTGGTAATTCAACTAAATCCCATGTCTTGTTTCTTTCTATGGCATTGATCCCCTCATCCATAGCTTCTATCCATTTCCTATCCTTAATTGCATCTTCGAAATGAATAGGGTCATCAACATGACAATATAAAACAAACAAAGAATTCATACCTTCATCATAAATGTCACTTAAATTTCTGAACTTCTTACCTCTTTCACTTGATGTACAAGTGCTTGAAGATGCAGTTGAATTTCTTTCTTGTGATGTGCTTGGAGAAGCACTTTCATTTCTCCTCAAGGGTGTCTCTTGTTGCCCTTGTGTTGGTGCTGCTGTTTTGTGATGTGTTTCAGCCATCTCCTCATCATCTTCATCATGTGACAAAGAGCTTTTAACATTCACTATTTTCTGTATGCTTCCATCCCAAGCTTTCTCCTCAATGAACTGAACATCTCTGCTCACAAAAAACTTCTTGGTGGATGGGTTTTACAACCTGTAAGTTTTGGATTCCTCATTGTATCCAATAAAAATACATTTCTCCCCTTTGTTGCCCAACTTCTTCTTAGCTGATCTGGAATGTGTGTATAAGCCACACATCCAAAAACTTTCATGTGGGTGAGTCCTTCCTTTCTCCCACTCCATGCTTCTTCTAGCACTCTGTTCATGACTACTTTTGTTGGGAATCTATTCAAAATATACACTACAAAATGTACAGCTTCAGCCCAATAATCATTTGGCAAATGCTTTGCCTTTAACATACTTCTCGCCATATCCATGATTGTCCTATTCTCCCTTTTACCGATTCCATTTTGCTGCGGGGTGTACCTAGTGGTAAATTGTTTGTAAATTCCATTTTTTCTATAAAAACGTAGAAATTCTTTGGAGATATACTCACCTCCTCTATTAGTTCTTAGAACTTTGATATGCAGCCCACTTTGGTTTTCTACAAGTGCTTTGAAATTTCGAAAATTTTCAAACACTTCACTTTTGTTCTTCAGGAAATAAACCCAAGTTTTTCTAGTAAAATCATCAATGAATGTTACTATATAGAGGCTGCCTGCAAGTGATGGAGTTTGCATTGGTCCACATACATCTGAGTGAACGGTCTCTAAGGGTGCTTTTGCCCTTATGCTTTTCCCTGATGGAAAACTTTCTCTATGTTGTTTCCCCAAGATACAACCTTCACAAAGGTTGTTTGCTTTATCTATCAATGGTAATCCTCTTACCATTCCTTTTCTACTCAACAAGCTAAGACCTCCAAAGTTGAGATGTCCAAATCTCAAGTGCCAAAACCAATTTTCATCCTTTGGTTCACTTTGGAAAGCCTCTTGTGTAACTGCTGCAATTTCTACTCCATCTTTTAAATCTACTTTTATCTTGAGAGGGAACATCCTGTTTCTTGTCATTTTCACTTCAACAATACATCGTTCGCTGGGTTTTCTATCCACGATGGTGCATACATCATTCTCAAAGAAAACATTGTAACCCTTTTGAACAAGTTGTCCAATACTCAAGAGGTTACACTTCATTCTGGGAACATAATAGACATCTGCTATGGTTTTCTTTTCACCTTTCTTTGTAAAGATTTTTACTTCTCCTTTTCTCATAACAAACACTTTGCTATCAGTCCCGAGTGTGACTTCTGACTTCACACTCTGATCTAACTTAGAAAACAGGGCTATGTTTCCTGTCATATTATTACTACAACCTGAATCTAGAAACCTTATATCATCAATCTTTGTTTCAGCCATATTACAAGCTAACAACACATTATCTTGGCTGATATTTTCTCTCGTGAAATTTGCACTAGATCTATTATTCATATCACGCTGCTTCTTCCTATATTCATTTGTATAATGCCCATATTTTTTACAATAATAACTTTGGACATTGGATTTTTCATACCTCTGTCCTTGAGCATGATGTTGTCCACTTTGTTGACTGCTACATTGGCCTTGGTTCTGATTTGGATCGCTGCCTCTTCCTTGAGTGTTTGCTGGACTGTTTCCTCCACCTTTGTTTTGGCTTCTGCCTCTTCCTCTCTTGTTTCTCTTGCTTTGACCTTTTCCTCTTCCAAAGGACATCTGGGTCTTGAAGGCATGTTATAGGGATGAATTTTCATTTCTACTCAATCTCTGCTCATGTGTTATCAGTGATGCATGTAGTTCATCAATTGAGAAGTTTGTGAGATCCTTTTTCTCTTCTATGGTGGTGACAATCACATTGAACTTTGAGGGGAGGACTCTCAATAGTTTCTCCACAATTCTCCTTTCTTCAAGAATCTCTCCATGAGACCTTATCTGTGTGATCAAACCAATCACTTGTGTGAAGAATGAGTCAATATTATCCGACTCCTTCATGCATAGATTCTTAAAATCTCTCCTCAGCAACTGTAGTTTTGTTGTCTTCACTTTCTCCATGCCTTGATAGGCTATTTTAAGAGTTTGCCATGCTTCTTTAGATGTCTTGGTTGCTGCTATTGTTTGAAACACACTCTCATGTGTTACTTGATATAAGAAGATGAGGGCTTTAGAATACTTCTTCTTATAGCTCTTCAACAGATCTTTCTCTGCCTGAGTTAAGTTATTAAACTCATTTTCATCCGCTGGTTCTTCAAATCCATCCTCAACAAATTCCCATAAATCTTGTGAGGCAAACAGGGCTTTCATGGTTATTGCCCAATAGTCATAGTTTTTTCCATTAAATTGTAGGAGCTGGGTATTACAGATACCCATGCTAGTGATGATGCTAGCCATTCTTTGTCTCTAAACTATGCTTCAAAACTCACTGTCTTCAACAATAACTCAAAAATTAACTTGAGGAATACCTTGGATTTTTTTTACTGTGCTGGAGAAGCTGCTGCAGTAAAAATCCTTCCTTCAGCTTCTTTGACACCTTCAAAGAGCCTGGACAAGCTCTGATACCATGTTGGAAATTTCTGATAATTTCAAACAAAAACTTGAACAGAGAACAATGCTTTGTTTTCTCTACAAGATCTTAATACAGGGAAGCAAAAGAAAATTTCTAAGTAGAGAGAGTTTTCTACATACAAATAAAACTTGTATTCATTAATAAAATGTGTGATACAAACTTCTTCCTCACACACAGGGATTACACCAGCTCCAAAAAGAAATTTACTATGTCTATACAACAGAGTAATAATCTGTTTCTTAAAAATTAACACACTGCTGTAAATAAAACATTTCTTACATTTACTGCTGTAAATGTAATCCCTTACATTATATTTCAACCAAAAGAAAACATTCACAGTGCTGCGCACTTCACTTCATTGCAATACATTTGAGTCTTCCAATAGAAATTTTTATCTCTGCGCCTCTCAAACTACCTCACACACTCCTGCTTTCTCATTTTTTTTGCTTCACATTACATTGAATATACTATGAACCACACAAAAAAAATTACAATACATTTTTTACATGACCCATACTACCGTACATATTAAAAACATTAAAATTAAAAAACATTTACCTATGCTCATACTTCCCGTGAATTAAACAAATAGTAAAATTAAAGTTTTACCAACCTTTGCTGACCGGAGTAAATTCATTAATTATTTTAATATTAAACCTGGCCGGTCAAAAACAAAAACTTTCACTCCACCCAAATTCATTTTTGCAGGCTTGTACCAACGGTTGATCTCCTTCTCATTGATGGGACAGCACAGCGGTTGACAATATCGCATGGACTTTTCTTACCGAGGTTTACCTGTCCATCGGTGTACACTATCGTTGCCCTCCACAGTAATACCATCACCATCGTCGCTGCCCTCCACAGTAATACCATCACCATCGTTTTGTGAAAGGCGATGCGATAAAACCTGGTCGGTAAAAACTGGTGGTTTTGCTGGAAATAAATGTTGTGGCTGTTCAACTTTACCCGCAGTTGAAATTACCATTTCAACATTTATATGACAAAACAGGTTCGTGGTACTCATTGGCTCGTCAATTTCATTCGGTAGAGTTGATTCTGGTTCTATCAAATCAATAATGCAATCTTTTTACTTTCATTCCATGATTGGACATCGTTCATGGTGCGCATTGGCCCGTCAATTTCATTAGGTAGAGCTGATTCTGGTTCTATCAAATCAATAATGGGACTTGACATCCTCGCCCCCTCCATTCCGTAGGAAGAAACTTACCTGCAACCAGTTCACTAGTTACGAAGTCAATTCAAAAAAAAATTGCAGTAGTGTTTATTTATGTTTGTAAGAAAAATATTAATAATTATTAGATAAATAATAAAA
>APFE031099892.1:37037-102252 GCA_000404065.3 Pinus taeda
TTCCCTTACCCAGAAAAGATATAAAACAAATTGAATAAGGAACCTAATTTTTTCAATATCGAGGAACCTAGAAGTTCTTTTTAGAAAAAGAATATATAATAAAAAACTTTAGAAAATCTGAGAGGGGTAAAAAATTGATCTACCTGCATTTATACATTACAAAATAAAAGAATAAGTAAAGATTAATGTAAAATATAGTACGCAATAAAAACACTAATTACAAAAATATCACTTGATTTAAAAGGCTCAAAATAAATAAAGCTTACCTTGCTAAGACCCCTTTTTTTGTCTAGTCCGTATTTCACCTTACTCCCTTTCCGAATTTTCACAACAGGAGTATCAAAAATCAACCAAAAATGGTAAGTGAAATAAAATCATGGATTGGATAATAGCATGTGTGATCATGCCTAATTGTGGTCCTTGTCATCTAAAAAAATAAGTGACGCATATTGGAACCCTTAGCAAAATATAAATTTTAATATAAATGATGGAAGAGATAACAATGGTAATTGTCGATACCTACAATAAGCTTACTGTTTAGGAAAGCAGAAAACCATATTCTATTAGTCTTAGCAATGAAAAGTTGAAAACATTGTGCTACATTTAATCTAAGGGCTCAACCCCTTCGAGGCAAGATGGTAGCAACAAATGCACACATCTGTAAATTTTTAGAGGAGATGGAGTGTTATCTTACGAAGGTATAAAGAAGAGACTGATAACAGAGAGATATCTTCTCTATTGTAAATTCCTTTGAGAGAAAATTCATCACCATGTAAGAAAGTATTTTGAGCTTGTTTGAAGATAACTTTCAGTGCTTTATGCGGAAAGGCCTGTGATGATAAGGATAAAAGAAAAGTATCAGGCAGAAAGATATGAAGTACTATCAGGAGCATAAAAAAATTGAGATAATGAGCAAACTATCAGGAGCATAACAAAATTGAGATAATGAAATGCTCATCCCAGATACAATTTTAATAACAAAAAAGTGCGTAAAAAAGGATGCCAATCAATGTGATGCCTGACCATATTTTATCTATGTAAGGTGATGTTGTAATAGATTTTATAATTTCTATATGAAAATATAAAACAATGATAGTCTATTGCGTGAACAAGAAAAGATTTAGACAAACTTCCTTGTTTACCCAAAAAGGTTCTCGTGTAATTGCAATGAACTAAGCATTAAAACAATAATAGTAGCAACATTATTATGAGTAATGAATCCTAAATAAGTTCCCCAGAGTTAGAAGTTCAAGATGAGCTATAAATCAATACTTGATATCATCTTACAAGGATATAGAAACTCTAACCAGTGCATGATTATATGTGAAATGTTGAAACAAAGTTGTTAAATTAGGTGAATCAGATAAGTGATGTGATCATGCCTTTGGATTTATTCTATCCTTCAAATTAAGGAACACATTCAATAAAATTCAAAGAGTGCTACTAGGTACTTACAGATTTGAACACAAAAGGAGCTCTAGCTCCTACAACTAGACCTTGAATTTCATATCTATATCAACCAACTGAAATAAAAACCGAACCAGAAAGCATGCACACTACTTGTGAGTTGTTCATCAAGAGATTAAAAAACAATTTTCCTAAATTCTAAATAGGTAACAAGTCCCAAACGGAGTGCAAACCATACATCAATCAGTCTAGAATTCCTTCTCATTATCTAAACTGACTATCTTCCATCTTTTCATAAGAAAATGTTTGCATTAGACCTTTAGTTTAGATTATGTGGAACTTGCTCTGTTCTAGTGATTCATGTATATCACTCCCCAATCTCACAAAAGTATGTAAACTATATCACTTGCTTCTATTCTTCCCAATAATTCTTTTTGTGACAAGCCAATACCAAACTAGAGCATAGAAACAAGATGCACCACCTGGTGACTGAAAATTTCATGTCATCATTCTTAAAGGGTCCAAAAGCCTCCATTCTGATATATTCTTGGAGGATTTATATCTACCCAGTGATAGAAATAATGGTGACAATTATACTTTCCACTGCTAGAAAGCATGCAAACTGCTTCTGAGTTGTTCCTGGAGAGATTAAAAAATAATGTTCCCAAATTCTAAAAAGGTCACAAGTCCCAAACTGAGTGCAAACCACACTTCAATCAGTCTATAGTTCCTTCTCATTGTCTAAAACTGTCCATCTTCCATATTTTCAAGAGAAAGCATTTGCATTAGACCTTCAGTTTGGATTATGTGGAACTTGTCCTCTTCTAGTGATTCGTGTATATCACTACCCAATCTCACAAAATTATGTAAACTATATTAGTTGCCTCTATTCTTCCCAATAATTCATTTTGTGACAAGCCAATAACAAACTGTAACATACAAAAAACAAATACCACGTGGTGACTGAAAAATGAATGTTATCATTCTCAAAGAGCTCATAAAACTTTTGTTCTGATATAAACTTATGGGTTCCTAATATGAAAACATCCACTTTAAAATTAAGGTCCAATAACCACCAAGAACAATGTGATGGACCAATATTTACTTGGTGAAGGCATCTATTGAACCACACTAATACATATTTCATGCCATTCATGAGTAACAAATGTTGATCTAATTAGGTTTAAAGTAACAAATAGTGCTTAAATTCACATGCACATGTGTATGAGAGAGAGAGGAAGATAAATAGCTTCATGGCCTCGGTGAATCATGAAAGAGCCCTTTATATCATAAAAGGAAACTTTCATTTGAATTGAAACAAAAATCTCAAGAAATTACATGAAACTTCTCAAAATCTTTCATTCCTTTAGCTGCGTTATGAAGAGCTATGCCTACATGCTATGGTCTTCGGCAAATTATCAAAGAAAGAGATCAAATTACTCATTTTGGAAAATTGTATCTACAAGTCCGCAATGTCCTTTGCCACAAGAGTTCTCTTACCCATAAAACCTAAGAAAAAATTTAAACAAGGAACTTGAGCTTCTCAATATCGATGAACTTGGAAGTTCCTTTTAGAAAAGGAACATATAATAAAAATCCTTAGAAAATCTGAGAGGAGTACAAAATCGATTTACCTGCATTTATACATTACGAAATAAAAACGTAAATAAAGATTAAACTAAAATATGGTACCCAATAAAGCAACTACTTACAAAAATAGCACTTGATTTCGAAGGCTCAAAAAAAATAAAGCTTACCTTGATAAGACCATTTTTTTTTTCCAATTGATATTTCATCTTACTCCCTTTCCCAATTTCCACAACGTGAGTATCAAAAAACAACCAAAAATGATAAGTGAAATAAAATCATGGATTGGATAATAGCATGTGTGATCATGCCTGATTGTGGTCCTTGTAATCTGAAAAAAGATAAGTGATGCATATACAAATCTTTAGAAAAATATAATTTTTAATCTCAACGATGGAAGAGATAACAGTGGTAATTGTCCATTCCTACAATACGCTAATTTTCTAGGAAATCAGAAAACCATATTCTATGAAGCTTACCACTGCAAAGTTGAAAACATTGTACTAGATATAATCTAAGGGCTCGGCCCCATAAAGACAAGATAGTAGCAACAAATTCACACATCTGTAAAATTTTAGAGCAGATGGACCATTATCTTGCAAAGGTAGGAAGCTGAGAGTGATAACATAGAGATACCTTCTCTATTGTAAATTCCTTTGAGAGAAAATGCGTTGCCATGTAAAAAAGTATTCGCAGCTTGTGTGAAGATAAATTATAGTACTTTATAAGGAAATGCATGTGATGGTATGGATTAAAAAAAGTATGAGGCACAAATATATGAAGGACATAGTTTTGGGCACAATATCAAGAGCCAAAAAATATGAGATAATGAAATGCTCATCCCAGATACAATTTTAATAAAAAAAATGTTGCATATCCAAGGAGGCCAATCAATGTGATGCCCGACCATACTTTATTTATCTAAGATGATGTTGTAATATATTTTATAATTTCTACATGAAAATATAAAACAATGATAGTCTATTGCATGAACAAGAAAAGATTTAGACAAACTTCCCTGTTTACCTGGAAAGGTTCTCGTGTAATTGCAATGAACTAAGTACTAAAACAACAACTATAGTATAATAATTATGAGTAATGACTACTAAATAAGTTCCCAGGAGTCAGAAGTTGAGGATGAGCTATAAATCAGTACTTGATATCATCTTACAAGCACACAAAAACTCTACCAAGTGCATGATTATAGGTGAATTGTTGAAAAAAAGTTGTTAAAATAGGTGAATTGGATAACTGAAGTGATCATGCCTTTGGATTTATTCTATCCTTCAAATTAAGGAACACATTAAATAAAAATCAAAGAGTGCTACAAGGTACTTACAAAATTGAACATAGAAGGAACTCCAGCTCTTGCAACTAGACATTGAATTTCACATTTATATCAACCAACTGAAATAAAAACCAAACCAAAAAGCATGTAGACTACTTCTGAGTTGGTCCTAAAGAGATTAAAAATAGTGTTCCCAAATTATCAATAGGTGATAAGACCAAAATAGAGTGCAAACCATACTTTAATCAGTCTACAATTCCTTCTCATTATTTAAACCTGACTATCTTCCTTATTTTCATGAGAAAGTGTTTGCACTAGACCTTCATTTTGGATTTTGTGGAGCTTTGTATCTTCTAGTGATTCATGTGTATCACTCCCAAACCTCACAAAATTATGTAAACTATATCACTTGCCTCTATTCTTCCCAATAATTCATTTTGCGACAATCCAATACCAAATTGGAGCATAAAAACAAGACGCCCCACTTGGTGACTGAAAAAGGCATGTCATAATTTTCAAGAGGTCCATAAACCTACATTGTGATATCTTCTCAGAGGCTTTATATCTACCCAGTGATAGAAATAATGGTGACAATTATACTTTCCACTGCTAGAAAGCATGCAAACTTCTTGTGAGTTGTTCCTTAAGAGATTAAAAAACAATGTTCCCAAATTCTAAATAGGTGACAAGTCCCAAATTGAGTGCAAACCATACTTTAATTAGTCTACAGTTCCTTCTCATTGCCTAAAACTGATTATCTTCCATATTTTCATGAGAAAGTTTTTTCATTAGACCTTCCGTTTGGATTATGTGGAAGTTTCTCTTTTTTAGTGATTCATGTATATCCCTACCCAATCTCAAAAAATTATGTAAGCTATATTAGTTCCCTCTATTATTCCCAATAGTTCATTCTATGACAAGCCAATACCAAATTGTAGCATACAAAAAAGAAGCACCATCTCGTGACTGAAAAATGCATGTCATCATTCTCAAAGAATCTAGAAAACTTTCGTTTTGATAGAAACTTATGAGTTCCTAATATGAAAACATCCACTTTAAAATTAAGGTCCAATAACCACCAAGAACAATGTGATGGGCCAATATTTTTTGGGTGAAGGAACCTATTGAACCAGACTAATCCATATTTTATGTCATTCATGAGTAATAAACAAACAAATTCAAACATAAAGTCCATTTTTTATCCATAAAAATACAAAATTTTCTAAATCATTGTTATGTTGAAGCAATTGAAATGGAAAAATGCACTAAATCCAATCCATTTGGATGATGTATGTTCTAAAACTTCACCATAATGTATCAATGAACAATCTCGTTAGACTGAAAATGTTGATTTAATTAGGTTTAAATTAACAAATCGTGCTTAAATGCACATGCACAAGAGAGAGAGAGAGAGAGAGAGAGAGAGAGAGAGAGAGAGAGGGGGAGATAAATAGCTTGATGGCCTTGGTGAATCATGACAGGGCCCTTTACATCATAAGAGGAAAATCTCATTTGAATTGAAACAAAATTCTCAAGTAATTACATGAAACTTCTCAAAATATTTCATTCCTTTAGTTGTGCTATGAGGAGTTATGCCTCCATGCTATGGATTTTAGCAAGTTATCAAAGAAAAGGATCAAATTACTAATCTTAGAAAGCTATATCTACAAGTCCACAATGTTTTTTGCCATAGGATTTCTCTTACGCAGAAAACCTAAAAACAAATTTGAACAAGGACCCTGATTTTTTCAATATCGAGGAACCTGGAACTTATTTTTAGAAAAGAAATATATAATAAAAATCATCAGAAAATCCAAGAGGAGTGCAAAATCTATCTACCTCCATTTATACTTTACAAAATAAAAATGTAAATAAAGATTAAAATTAAATATGGTACTCAATAAAACATCTACTTACAAAAATAACACTTGATTTTAAAGGCTCAAATAAATAAAGCTTACCTTGATATGACTGGTTTTTTCATATTTCAACTTACTCCCTTTCTCATTTTCCACTACTTGAGTATTAAAAAATAATAAAAAATAATAAGTGAAATGAAATCATGGATTGGATAATAGGATGTGCGATCATGCATGATTGTGGTCCTTGTAATCTGAAAATAAAAAATAAAATAAGTGATCAATATTGGAATCCTTACAAAAATATAATTGTTAATCTCGATGATGGAATAGATAACATTGGTACTTTTCCATACCTACAATAAGTTAATTTTTTGGAAAATAAAAAAAAATATTCTATCAAGCTTAAAAATGAAAAGTTGAAGACATTGTGCTCTATTTAATATAAGAGCCTATCCCCTTAGAGGAAAGATAGAAGCAACAAATGCACACATCTGTAAATTTTAAGAGGAGATGGAGTGTTATCCTATGAAGGTAGGAAGTAGAGATTGATAGCACAGAGATACCTACTCTGATATAAATTCGTTTGACAAAAAATGCATCACTATGTAAGAAAGTATTATGAGATTGTTTGAATATAGCTTCCGGTGATTTCTGAGGAAATGCCTGCGATGGTAAGGATAAAAGTAAAGTTTTAGGCACAAATATATGAAGGACATACTTTTGGGCACACTATCAGGAGTAGAAAAATAATGAGATAACGAAACGCTCATCACAGATACAATTTTAATAAGAAAAAACTTGCATATCCAAGGAGGCCAATCAATGTGATGCCCGCCCATCTTTTATTTATGTAAGATGTTTTTGTAATGTATTATATAATTTCTACATGAAAATATATAATAATGATAGTCTATTGCATGAACAAGAAAATATTTAGACAAACTTCCTTGCTTACCCAGAAAGGTTCTCATGTAATTGCAATGAACTAAGCACTAAAAAAACAATTGTAGCAGCATCATTATGAGTAATGACTCCTAAATAAGTTCCTAGGAGTTAAAAGTTGAGGATGAGCTATAAATTAGTGCTTGTTATCATCTTACAAGCACATAAAAACTCTACCAAGTGCATGATTATAGGTGAAATGTTGAAACAAAGCTGTTAAAATAGCTGAATCAGATAAGTGATGTGATCATGCCTTTGGATTTATTCTATCCTTCAAATTAAGGAACACATTCAATAAAAATCAAAGAGTGCTACTAGGTACATACAGAATTGAACACAGAAGGAGCTCCAACTCCTGCAAGTAGACATTGAATTTCACATTTATATCAACCAACTAAAATAAAAGCCAAAGAAAAAATCTATGAGACTAATTATTACTACATTATATGGACAAATGAAACTATTTAAATCTATCGCTGAACGAGTAAGGAGGAAATAAATCACAAGATAAAGGCATTTATGGATAAAAAAAATTTGAGAAAAAAATAATATTTACTGATAGATTGCATGCAAGGATAGGTGGGTTATATTTTCTATAAATCACATAATTATTTTATACTTTTATTCACAGCATAAAGGTAAAGCATTAAAGATGCCTCCTGATGATCAATCAAATGTATAATCAATGTGATTTTGTTATGTGTGCAAGTATCCCCTACAATGAATGCTACATGTATAGCTATATCTAGAGTGATCATTATAAATTTAAAAACGACACCAGATCATGGCCATTATCAACAAAATAAACAATGAGGCAGAAAAGGTTCTTATCACTTACCAATCTCAAGATCATACTAAGGATGTGTGTTCAACATCAGATCCCCCCACAACATGTTTTGGGGCTCAAAGCCCAAGTTTTGGTCAAAAATGTTGTAAGAATCCATGAATTGCAAGCGCGGAGTGTGAAGTATAGGTTGAGTCACAGGGTTGTCCGCCCTAAGTGTTGTAATGTAATGTAATGTAATGTCTGCCTACCCATGGTTCGCGGACCATGGGATTGTATAAATAGAGCAAGGCTCTAAGTTGTAAGGATAACGAATTAGCGAACTTGAGATAGATGAGTACGAATGGTTCGAGCATAGAGTAAGAGTCTAAGTGTATTGGGTCATAGTAGTAGGAAGAGACTCTGTAGCTGAGTGCAAAGAGGCCTAGTAGAGTCTGCAGTTGAATGCATGGACCCTTCCAACTGAGTGCATAAGGCGAAGTTGAGTCTGTAACCCAAGAAGAAGAGTAATAAAAGAGAATTTTGATTCTAAATAGTATGTATCTAGTTTTGTATGATTTTCTATGCATTTATACTATTTTGTTTAACGCACGCACTTATATGAATGCTGGATATACTGTTAATTATCACTAGACTTACACAGATAAGTTAAGTAATCAAATAATAAAAGGTTAATAATAAGGAACTTTGTTAATAATATGGATCAAGCCCTGAGTAGGGCTACGCAAAGGTAGGATCAGAGGTTGTGAGGGACTAATAGATGTGCATAACAACATGTGCGCAGGGTCAAACCATGGACCACCAGAGCTCATGAGACATCCTTAGGGTGCGGAAACCTGGTTCTAGCACCCTCCCATACTACTTCGGGTGAGACCAAAATCTGCACTCTGCGGACTATTGCCAAAAGGGCCAATAGTATCGGGATTTGATTGGCTAAATCACCTCTAAACCTGGTTCAAGCCCGTACAAGCCAACAAATGGTTCTGTTGCTGGGACCGGGATCTGCATAAGGGATGTTTGGTGTCGTTCCATTAGAATCCAACAAAGAAAGAAATTGAAGGGTGGTTGGGAAAGAAGATTCACGAGTTGGCGACACAAGAAAAAAAAAATCCACAAGTATCTAAAGAGCAATGGTTGGAGCACTACTTGTATATAGAAATCCACAAAATTTTCTTTGTATCCTTTCCTTCTGAGCTGTATGAGTGGATCACGAAGCTAGCATATAGTCAGGGAAGGTGTAGGCTCAACAAACTAATCGTGTGGACTGCAGAATTAGTGCGCGGACTAGAAGCGTTAGGAGATACGATTGCGCGAGCTGTGGACCATTGGCTCGACTGAATTATAGGAGGATTTATCACTGAGTTCACAGTAGACACGACTGTTAGCAACGGTGAGGTGGAGCGACATTTCCTCAAGGGACCGCGAGGTAAGTATATTAAATATTTGAACACTTGGATTAAGATGTTATTGTGTGAACAACGGGTTATGCAAATAAATTAATGCTTGGGACTTTGCGAAGTGGGAAGATCTTCAGAAGCGGAAGAAGTGAAGAATTGGAAACCATTCGCTTAATTTCCCCCTCACAGGAAAGTGAGGAAGAGCTCATGAAAGTTTCTCTGAGAAGTGTGGTCAGTCTGATAAGGTAGCGAATTCCGCACTTACCACCTCCACCTACACCACCACCCGCCTCACCCTCCTCACCTCCATCTCCAACCACCCCACCTCCACCACCACTACAGTTCAATATCACGAGTGCGATCAAACTACTAGTATTCAGAGGAGTAAGGAATGAAGATCCAGACCAATTCTGGTTTGTGGTAAGAGTGGTATGGGAAGCATAAGGAGTCATGGATGACAATATAAAAAAGGTTACGCTAGTAAGCGCGTTTCAAGATTACGCATTAACATGGTACATCAAGCATTCTAATGACCATCCGAACGCAGGAATCACAGAAATTCAGACCATGCTAAACAAGGAATATAGTAGGCCAAAGTCAGAAACACAATCAATTATCGGGTTTAAAGAGATCGCGATGCTTCTAAGCAAGACCCCCTGGGATCTAGACCAAAGACTGAAGGGTATGATTCGCGAATCCAACATGAGGTTAATGTTTGGACAACATCGCGCATGGTTTGTAGCATCACTAACACCGCACTTAAGGATGGCGTTGTTGAAGCAAAAACATTCCACCCAGGCTAAAGCTTTGGAGATGGCGATGAGATTAGATGAGACCCCTATACAAGGCCCTAGTTTTGGAGTCCAACAAATCCATGCGTAACTACAAAATTTGTTTGGATATGCAAAGTTTGGAATAGGATAGGACACCTTGGCCAGAGGCGCGTGAGGAGGTATGGTGCATAAAATGCAAAGGCCAGGGGCATGACAAGCACCACTATCTAGTGTTCGTGAATTACTTGGTAGGAGGAGGGCCAATGCCGTTAAGGCCTGAGGCACAGGCAAGACCAAGTGCGGTGCCTGCATTATGGTGTGCAATCTATCAGATAGGAGGAAAACACGCTACAATAATCGTCATCTATTGCAGAAGTATACAAAGATGTCCCAGCAATTGTTTTGTAATTTTTGTAGGTCGGTAGGCAATGATGAACGCACCGCAGAAGCTACGAACTAATGATGGATCAGACTCTTGCCTATAGGGTGCAAACAGAAATGCAAGCCCTTGACCCAAATGTAGGAATGATGCGTGCTAGATTTCAAGGGTGCGGTCAAGGTCGAGGTGGAATGGGACCAGGAAGGCATTGCAGACAGCTAATTTGTTACAATTGCAGAGGACCGGAGCACTATGCCCGTGTACAAACCCAACAGGGACATCATGTTTGTATTGTACTCAATTTGATCATGAGGTAAAAGACTGCCCTACATTGATAGCGAGATTTTACAAAAAACGGGTACTTCAGCCCCCTCCGACTCAGAATTTCCAGATGATGAAGTTTGAGCTGCGTGAAGAAGACTCAAATGTAAACATGATGCTTAGGAGCGGTATGACCACTGGCGATGATAAAGGTAAGCAGCCAGAAGAAAGTCCGTGGATTTGCAAGGCTCCTACAAAGGAACCTGAATTTGATTTAGAATGCATGAAGGAGACATTCATGGAAGCTAAGAAGAGCTTCATGGAGGCCTCCACTTCAGGTAGTAAGGATCAACTAGAACTAGGGATGGATCCTTCAATGCTCACTACCTTTATGGAGACATACATGAAATTGACATATGACAGCAAGGCAGTAAAAGGACTACAAGAACTTATCACTAGGTGTGTGGGGTTAGGGGAACCGCGCGTGGTCCGGAAACTTGGAAAGCACGCATTACGCACAGGAAGGGAAATGAGGTTGACTGCGCAAATAAATGAGTAGGAAATGGATCAACTAATCCTGGATCTTGGATCAGACGTGAATGTACTTCCAAAAAAAACATGGGAACGCATGGGCAGACCCACGCTACAGTAGTCTCCTATTTAGTTACAAATGGTGAACCAACAGAAGATCTTGCCCATGGGAAGATTGCAAGGGGTGAAAGTAGATATTGAAGGTGCAAGCGTGCAGGGAGATTTTGAAGTGATAGAGATTGTCAATGACAGTAATCCTTATCCTGCGCTACTAGGAATATACTGGGCCACCGATATGAATGGATTCATAAATCTGAACAAGCGCAAAATGGTCTTTGAAAAAAAGTCACTACACGTAGTAGTACCGCTAGATCTAGGCGAAGGAGCGCGATACACTGAACCTGTGCATGATGATGATAGTGATGACGATCTCAATTGTATTTACAAGATAACCGCGTGAGAAGAGGAGTAGGTGAACGTGACCGTAGATGGAAGGATTTCGTGGGAGCGTGAAAGCTCCTGCACTTCAAATTCAGACGAAGAGATAGAGCGATGGTAGAATCGGTTGCACGAAGTAACAACACTTAATTGCAACATGATGGTTAGATCACTATGCTGCGTGACACCAGAGGCAAGGATCTTCCTACATATTATGGGTTGACAGTGGTGGATGAATTCCTGAACAAATTTGAAAGTGCAGTACCAGAACAGTAGCAGTTTGATGCTCTGACGTGGGCACTAGGTGCAATGCTCGCACGATGGTGGGGTATGCATCAAGGAAGTTTTAAGGAATGGTGTAGATACAGAAGGATGATGTGCCTACAATTTGGAAAACCCCAGCTCAGGATGAGAGCTAGTCACCAGGGGCGGAACAACTTGCACGCCCACCTTTCCCAATGGGTACAGACATATGGCGTACAGCTCGCACAAGCACACACCACTCCTAGAATAGAGAATAGAAACAAAATGCAACAATAGGAAAGATGATGCGTGCTACCACTTATCCATAGAGAAGAATTCGATAGAGTGTGTGAAGTACTGAAAAGGGTTCACCAGGTGAGACGCACCATCTGGGACCTGCGCGTACTAGTGGTTCGATGGGCTTATAGGGCCATGTGCAAAACCCTGACCATGGAAACGATTGCAAAGGTGCGAAACAGTGTAGCGACCATAATTTCTAAAGAGAATGCAAGGGGGAATCCACATGTAATCGTGACCACAGATGTGACAGTGCGTGAAGCCCAGGATGAAGAAATCACACAGCTACGCGAGGTCAAACACATAAGGCTTCAGGAAGAGATTTAGAGAGGGAAACTTATAATTCACAAACTCGAAAAAGACTAGGTATGATTGAGGAAGAAAAGCATTTTGATGGACGCAGAGGTCAAAAGGCTAGAAAACGATATCAAGCAAGCATGTCTCGTCGATAAACCAAGGATGACAAGGCAAGGTGTGGATGATCATACCACTAAATTTGAAGACTATCGCCAAGAATTTATGACTCTGCTGCCATGGCTACGACCACAGCTCACCAAATGTAGTAACTAGGAGAGCACACTACATACGATAGAATGCGCGGCACCAATTGCCGCGAGGGAAACTGAGGATTTTCCGTCGACTACACTGGAAGCTAAGCTGAAGCCTCGCACAGGTGGTGCGACTACCTGGATAGCCATAGGAAGCACAGTCTCAGCGCTCCAGGTGGTTGAAAGAGAGCGCGAGACTATAAAAGAGTCTGTTTGGGAATTGTGCGATAAGGGAGGTGCAGACAAAATCAGCATGTCACAAGGTTTGCCCCTGTGCACGGGGGGCAACGTTGCCACATGGGTAGGTTGGGATGTGACCATTGGTGTCATTGTTCATGATGAGATGTCCGGTTTGAGGCCAAATGGAGCGGGAAGCAAACGTTTAAGACAATAGTTATTAGCAAGATTTTGGAAAATCTGCCACCAGGAAAGAATTGATGGCCCGGAATTGGGGGGAATAGTCGAATTTGAATTCAAAAGGCACTATAAAACTCTGGCAGTTAGCCCCGAGACAACACTTGTTAACTTGAGATTTGAGCGGGTGATTAGAGCACAAAGTGTTGAGTGCCAAGAAATATTCGAGCCCCTAAGTTCATGAAAGAACACATATAGTTAAAATAAGATGGCGGTTACTAGGAGAGGTTTGGGCTTTGCAGAAGGAACCGTCGATGAGGCCGCGCAAAACCCCACAACACAAAATGTTCCCAGAGGTACTGGGGTTGCACTGCAAATCCTGAAATCACATCTGACACCAAGACTGGAAAAAGATAAGCAGGCAGTGGGACCAGTCCGCATGTTCCCGAGGAATCCGTGGTTTGGTAAGCTCTCAATGGAAGAAAAGGGCAAGGCTCTCACCATTGAGACAGATGAAGATGAGGAGGACCTACAGGCTCTGATTGCTGAGGTAGAGGTGGCAGAGGACATGGAAGAGAATATCCAGTCGGTGTGCTCTGTAGAAAAATTGCTTGAGTACGTCCCTCTGCGGAAAGGGAAAACTAAGATACCAAAGGATCTGGATGCCACAAAGAGCACACTCCAGACCCTGCTGCTCCCTAATGGAATTGTGTTTGAGTGCTCGCACCTGGACCGCGTCCTCACAATGAAGTTCGAAGATTGGGACCTTGCAGACAGCGATAAGTTTCCACACTTAGAGACAGAGAGGCTCATGAAGCTGAGCACGGAGGGGCTAGTACTAGCATTAGAGCTGTGAAAATGGTTGCAGGGTGTGGAGAAGGTCGGATTGCTTCATCTGTTGTGGATACCACAATTTAACCATGTGCCCATCACCATTTTCATCATTAGGCATCTGCTTTGTCTGGTGCATGATGGGTACTTATGGCTGGAGGAGCCTATTCCCATCACAGCAACTCTCATCCATAAAATTACTTGGCTTCCTGGTAAGGGAAAGGACCGTACAAAAATAGCAAGAAAAAGTGGTGATTTGGCTCTCGTGGAAGCCATCAAGAAAAAATATAAGCTTGGGAAGAAAAAGAGGGGTTACTCCATCAGTAATATCAAGGATAAAGGGGTGCGCGTAGCCACCCAACTCCAAGTTGGGAAAGTAATGAGAAAATGCTGCGACGATGAAGTACCAGTGTTGGTAGTTGCATTGGTCGAACAATGCGCAGAGGGGGTCCAATTCAACTAGGCCGAGTTCCTCTACGAGGAATTCTTGATCAACTGCAAGGAAGCCCAGGCGCAGGGTAAGACCTTCCACTATGCGTGGTTTTTATTGTCCATTTTTCTAGTAGTGGGAGCGCTGCTGGAGGATAGTCAGTTCCCGAGCATTGAGCATGACTTACCAGAGGCCGCGAAGACGCGTTGCTCTGGGCTACCAAGGACACGAAGTGGCTTTGCGATACAAAGATCTTCTGGGTGCCCATGGAGGTGAGCATCCAGATGTGGATTAATAGGAGGCCCCACATGTCCCCCATAGTGCACAACAGTCTGCAGAGTTTCGCAGCCTTCAAAGCAGACATGCACAATATCTACATCAGTGCGTAGAAAGATTCGTCGTAGCAGTGGACCAAGCTCCCATTCATCACCATTGATGATGAAATTTTTACAGTGTTAGAGACATGGCCTTCCGAGTGTCGCGCCCCAGATTTAGCAGAATTGGAAAAGGTGGAAACACAAAAAAGGAAGGAGGAGGCCAAGCTGTGTATCACATAGCTGGATGAGAAGAGGCGCAATGAAAAAGTGGCAGTAGAGGTAAGGGTAGTCTGCGAGGTAGCATAGGTAGCCGTAGAGCAGACAAAGGCCATCAAAGAAGCAGCAGTAGCACAGACAACAGTGGCCACAACAACACAGGTAGAGGAGGCCAGGAATTTTCTACAGGATAGGAGCCAGAGGACATAGACCTTGCAAAAGAGGCCACAGACCCTGGCACAACTTCCACCCAACTCAAAAGGCCGCGAGTTACAGAGAGATCGGGTCCATAGAAAAAGGTCAAGGCCTCCAAATTGGCCATCGACCCGATCATGTTAAAAGAAGGTGACCTCTATGACATTGGCAAGACGGTTCATGATGTCACCAAGGAAGTTCTTGAAGAAGTCATGTCAGAGCAGCAGATTGTGTTTGGGGCCCTAAGGGTGCAGCTGCAGGAACTACAAGTGCATCCCGCACAGGAAGGAATCGTAGCCACCTATGTTGCAGTAGGCACACCGGTAGTAGAATAAATGATGCTACATGCAAGGATGGACGATACCTTAGTGCTACTGGAAGGGATGCTTGCAACAAAGAATGAGGTCGAGAGAGCCGTGGTTGGTAGGATCAAGGGACTTGGCCTTAATTTGGCTAGCCTTCTGCAAGACACACTGTACCAACTATAGGATGGAATAACAACCGAGCTCCACGTCAGGGAAGGCCACGCGATATAGGTGTTGAGTGAGAAAAAGATCAACATCGAAGAGCTTAGCCTGCAGTGTGACGAACTGGTGTCACAAAACCGGCAGCTACTATAGACAATTGATGAAGCATGCCGGCATGTCCTAGAGTTGTCCATCGTGAAAACCTGCCAATAGAAGTGAATATCCACTATTTGGCAAGTGGAGCCCGAAACACGTGCGAGGAAACAATGCTAGTGCAGCTGGAGTTGAATCTATAGGTTGTTGAGCTATGGCTGACAGCGAAGCCTTCCACTCCCTCGGGAGTTAGAGAGTAGCATGTTGGTGCTATCCTAACAAGGTTGGAAGAAACTCGACGGGTAGTATAGGACTGTACCGGTATGTTGGACAAAGCCTTTGGCATCCTCACATCCTTACAAGAGGCCCCCAACATACAACGCCTAGAAACAGAGGCACGTGAACTTCAGGAGTAGTACGAATGTGTTCGAGGAACTACGCAGATAGTCATCCTCACTCAATGTCTTGCAAAGATGCAGCAAGTAAGGGCACTAAAAGAGCAGGTGGATGCTGGAAGACAAAAAGAGGCACTTCTCAAAGTGTGTGTCTAGCCATGGATTGATGAGGCCTTCACCATTACGACATATATCGAGGGCAAGCTTACAAATATGTAGGGGTTGTACATGTTAAGGCAGGGATTTGATCCTCACAAAGAAGCAATGGAAGAGAGCATGCAGCAGGTCCAGTAAACTGCAGAACAATGCATTGTAGGCCTCTGAGAAGCGAGGGACCAATTGGAGGGACTCCGCGCCAGGATCACTGCACCGACAGGGTGACTTGAGGACAAGTCACGATGTTTGTGTTAGGGGCTTGTTGGGCATTGGATCCCCCCGCAACATGTTTTGGGGCTCATTGCCCAAGTTTTGGTCAAAAATATTGTAAGACTCTGTGAATTGCGGGCACGGAGCATGAAGTATAGTTTGAGTCATAGGGTTGTTTGCCCTAAGTGTTGTAATGTAATGTAATGTCATGTTGGCTCATAGAGCGAGGCTCTAAGTTGTAAGGATAGCGAATTAGCGAACTGGAGATAGATGAGTACGAATGGTTCAATCTTAGAGTAAGAGTCTATGTGTATTGGGTCATAGTAGCAAGAAGAGGCTATGGAGCTAAGTGTGCAGAGGCCTAGTAGAGTTTGCAGCTAAGTGCACGGACCTCTGTAGCTGAGTGCGCAGGGCGAAGTTGACTCTGTAACCCAAGAAGAAGAGTAATAAAAGAGAAGTTTGATTCTAAATACTGTGTATCTAGTTTTGTATGATTTTCTATGCATTTATATTGATTTTTTTATCACACGAACTTATATGAATGCTGGATATACAGTTAATTATCACTATACTTACATAGATAAGTTAAGTAATCGGATAAGAATAGTTTAATAGTAAGGAACTTGGGTAATAATATGGATCATACCCTGAGTAGGGTTGCGTGAATGCAGCATCACAGGTTGCGAGGGACTAATAGATGAGCGTAGCGACGTGTGTGTAGGGTCAAACCGCAGACCGCCAGACCTCATCAAACATACCTAGGGTGTGGAAACCTGGTTCTAGTACCCTTCCATACTACTTCGGGTGAGACCTCAGTCCGTGCTTCGCGGACTGTTGCCGAAAGGGCCGGTAGTACTGGGATTTGATTGGCTAAATCACCTTTGAACCTGGGTCATGGTCGTACAAGCCAACAATGTGAAACAACAATTTTACGTGATAGAGATGAAAGAATCGATTCATTTAGAGGTGGATAAGGAAATTGTGATTCTGCTATATTTCTTAGACCTTCAACACTAGGTGGAATAGGTATCTTTATTGGACCATCAACACTAGGTGGAGTCATGTTTGAATATTGTGAAACGAGTGCCTTTGCTTATACTAATGTGGAACAGGACTACCAATTTATCCTTGGCAGATTAGAGGTGAATTGACTTGCATTTTGCTGAATTATATTACAGATCAAAACCAAAAAATTTAAGAGATTTGTACATGAGATAAAAATCCAAGAATATTTCAAGGACATATAGACACTAGATGTACGCACTCATCTAGGGCTAAAATCCTTCTATAGGGGAAAACTCAGTCAGATGACTCTTCATTTAGTAGATTAAAAATGAGATAGACCAAGACCTTAGAGCAATATACCCTTCCTCCTCCACCAAGTCATCCTTCCAAGATGATTTAGTAGTCTCTTCTTATCCAACAAGTTCAACGCAGAAACAATCCAGAAATTTGACTTCCCACCTATAGAATTTCAATCCCAGCTTCAGAATTTCAGCCTCCCTAGCTACTATATAATTCCATCCCCCTGTAATACTCCATAATGTCACACATGCGGGATAGGAGAGAGAAAAACTTGACTTTTGTTTATTGAAAAGGTCCTCCTTCTTTTTCACTAGAACTTTCCTATTCTTCCTTAGAAATTCACACTTTTTATGGCCCTAGAAGATGCAAATCAAACTTGTGAGTGTGAATGCTCTAAATCAGGTCAATTTTCTACCTTTATATTGTAGTTTTTCCCCTTAATTAGGATGACTTGTCTAGTATGAGTATGAATAGGTGGAGGAGGACTAATTGATCTATTTTACAATAAAGTAAATTTCGTCTTTGACAAATAAATCCCAAGAAGGGTTCTTTACATTATGACATGGAAAAGGACACTTGACATAAACCATAGAAGCCTACAATGGAGACTTTAAAATATAAGAAATTGACCCAACAATGAAACCCATGCTTTAATAAGTCAATTTCTTTAATTATATTTTTCTTCCTTTTGTTTTGATAAATACATTTCATAATGACTCAAATATAATTATGAAGACTGAAACTAGTTACATTTTTCAACAAGTCTCAACATGTGTATTATTCTTATGATTTTTTACGAGGTTGTTGGATCATGTATTGATGAAAGATTTTGGTTAACAAGATATTTTAAGTTAGTGCATAATTGGAATTTCCTCAACAAGTTTTAATGTGCCAAGATAGCACGTCTATCTCAAAACAAACTCTTATTTAGTTGTATATGTACTATTACATTGTTAAATAAATTGAACACACCATTTTGGTCTATAAAATATGTTCACTCTCTTATGACTTAGATTAAAATTTTAATTATTAATGTTTTTTTTATTATTATCTAATAAATATATGTCAAGTAAAAAAAAACAAATTAATATTACATGAATTGTAGTATATCACATGCATCCATAGGTTATTCATCCATTGGTACTTATGCGAACCCATGAAAAGAGAACTCTATGGGTAGGTATATCACGATCCAAACATTTTTCCTCGTTACTTCTTAAGCAAACCATGTTAGGAGAAATAAATTGGAAACATGTTGGGTGTGGAGCTTGATTATCTTCTTGATTCAAAGTTCTTTGTTTCAGCCAGATGTATACCCTAGGAAGACTATACACCCCTCCACATCAGGGGGTGTGGGGGGGCATTCGCCATGGCTGGGGGGTCTAGGTGCTAGCGGGCACCCGGCGGGAGTTCAGGGGAAACGCCATAGAAGGTAAAAATAGATGCAAAATTTCATTGTAAAATATTATAATTTCGTAGTAAATCTGGGGCGTTCAATAGGTAGATGGTCTAACAGTAGAATTTATGTTTAAATTAAGGTATTTTTCCCTAGAAGGCAAACCCTCGATTTATATGAGGGAATTGTATTGCAGTTGTGTATATGTGTATTTTGACTGAGAAAGAGAGAGTATATTGTGTGAGAGAGAAGAGGAAATTACATCGTATTTGTTGTAGGTTGTATCTCCTCATTTTGATGCATGATATAAAGGAAGCACTAGTTGTTTCTACATTGATGTAGCCTAAATTGGGTGAACCACGTATATCTATGTCTCCCTTGTTTTAAGTGTTTTTTGTGTTTGTTTTTATGCAATATTTGATGTGTTCCATTTCTCTGTAACATATAATTTTCTAAAAAAACAAATGGGGTAGCCCCACAAGACACATGGATCCATATGTTTATCAAGCAGGTTCATTTTAACATATTGATGTCACTTTTTGAGATGGTATAACAATTACCCTTTATAGAATAGAGATTAAAAATTTAACCACCCACATGTTTTTTATTGTTTTATTTGGATGGGAAAAGAGCAAACTATCATGCATAAAAAATAATATGTAGATATCTTCGTTGTAAGGAGACATGTGTGAATGAAAAGTAGCAAAAGCATTCACAAGTGCAGATGATATATAGTTGCCTCTAATAGTGCAAAGGCCACGAGTAAAGGTTATATATGTATTGTTTTCACTTGCAACATCTCCTCCATCTACTCTTATCAGCTTTCATTTGCACCTTTTAATCCAACTTCCAGTATTAATAAGTTAAGGGATTAGAGAGATGAGTGTTATAAAAATAATTTTGACATTGAATCATATTGGGAGGAAAAAGGTTTTATCACATTAAGATGGAAAATCATCCCTTTATATTTCCTTTTTAATGAATTATCTCAATCTTTGAAACCTTCACATCTTTGGTCCAATTCATGGTAGTCGACATTTATTTCCCTGCTATTACCTACTTTCAAACCCTTTGTTTATGCAATTATAGTTTTTGTAACAACCATGATGAAAATTCCATGTAATAAAAGTTAAAAACAATAACTACGGTTGATGGGACACATATTCCAAGCTGAATGTTGGGAAAGACATCCTAGGGGTTGTTCATTTGGTTGTTTATGGCTAAGAAAATTGGTAAAGGCAATGGCTAAGGCTTTGGAAAGTCAAATTGGCATTTTTGGCACATTTATTTATCAAAATAATGGAAATTAGTAGAAATGGGGGTGAAAAGTCACAAGTTGCATGTGAGGAGGAAATTGAAGCAAAATAATGGAAAATGAAGAAAACAGAGGCCTCATCCATAAAAATTCTTATGAGAATCAGTTGGTAACCTTTTGTCAGTTGAGTTTTAGAGCTCTCTCATTATTCTCTTTCTCTCACTCTCACGCTTGGACACTTAGAGTTTCTTGGAGCACTTTTGCATTGGAGCAAGAAAGGAAAAGAGGGAAAGAGAAAGAAAAGAACAAGCAGGAAAAGGCAGGAACAAGAAGGTACAATATGCTTGATTGTAGTTATAAAATTGCATGTGTATTTTCCTTCCTATATTTGGCATGCATGGGATTGCATGTGTTTATTTTCTACCATGGCATGGGTTTTGCTAGGTGTGATAGTATTTTCAGCCTATCCTTTCCATTTATTGATAGCTTTGATGAGATCGGTTCTCTCATTTGGTTTATGTGGGATGGACGAATTGGATTAGAAGTTGAGTGGGGTGGATCTCTGAATTAGCAAACACGTGGTCTGAGTGGTCCCTGAACCAGAATGTGGATCATGAAGCCATTGGCCTAGTAACCCCTGAACCAGATTGTTGGTTGTGGTAAATCTAGATTGTGTGCCTCGGTGGGCCTATGAATCCTTGTTGGTTTATGGTGGGATATACAGTAAAGACAAGAGGTGGTTTTTCTCTCCATTTGGCCTAGTGGTCCCACGATGGGATGCATGGTAAAGCCTTGAGAGTAAGTCTCAGTGTAAGGCATAGTGATCCCTAGATTGGACTGTGGATCCACGGTAAAGCCTAAAAGACTAGGAGACACTCAAATTCCTCATGGTGCAGGTAGAGAAATCCGGTGGAATCCATGTTGATTAGTGTTTTTGTTGTGTTCTATGAGTCCCACATTCATGCTTGGAATATGGAATAGACGTGATTCAGTGAAGGGATACTTGGCTTAGCTAATATATGGTTAGGTGGAACGTGGTAGTCCAATGTCTGGTTGGTTCATTACATTCATTAATGAGAAATTCATTCCCTTAATTTTCATGTGTAAATGTATTTATGTATCTGTGGATTTTTATGGATGATATGTTTATGGTATTTTTGTTCCTATTATGTTGGTTATATGTATATTTTATGACAACAACTATGTATGGCTCTCAAAATGTTTTTACTTGTACATGAATAGATAATGTGTCTATGAACTAACAAATGATAGTGAAAAAATTAGCATGAGAGAACAATGATTCATAACGATTCTCAGATTAGTATGAGATCCCTACACTTAATTTTGTTGTTTACACCTGTAGGTTACATGTTGATGATATGTTCGAAGAAATGCATGTCATGGCTATTAGGGGTCTGGTTATGGTCTTGTTAATTTTATTTATTTTGCGTCATTGTTTCCTAGTATTTTTACTGATTCTAAGCTATCACTCCATTCTAGGCAGTGGCCTAGGCTCTGGGTCTAAAAAAGTGGCTTAAATCTCGGGGTCACTGGCACAGAACTGGCAATTTTGGTACCTGGTCACTAGCATGAGAACAACTATGGCTTAAGAGATCCAGAACAATAGTGGCACCCAAGGACAGGCTATTTGAGTGGTTGACTTGTCTCTTGAGGGTTATGTTGATGATGTTGGATGACTGTGTGTGATATTCCATTGATTTTCCTTAAGGTCACATAGGAGGTCGAATCTGATCATAGTAGCCTCTCCCCTCATGTTTACCCTGATTGGCATGGTTACTTGGGTGGATGTGGGAGGAGGGTGTTACAAAGTGGTATCAGAGCATAGTTCAACTCTTGGACTAGATGGGAGGTGTGAATTGGTCATGCATGTATGTCAATTAAATGTGTGTCTCTTACACTTGCATTTCATGTTCTTGTTACATTGTATTGATGCTTAATTATGATTGTAGTATGGTTGTGTTGTAGCAGCTACAAGCACCCTCCAAAATTTTGGCCGACACCTAATTTCGGAGCCTACTTTGAGAGTTTCACTTGATAAGTGCACACACTTGGGTTCACTCTGAGAGCCTGTGTGAGTCTTTGAATCTGCCTTGCTTGTTCATTCTATCCAAGTTTTTGCATGTTGATATTGAAGTCATGCTTGTGACCATATTTTGGTCATGATCAAGGTCTTTGATTTGTGTGTACATGTTGTGTTCATTATGAAAGCATCTGTCGCAGTCACACATGGAGTCACACACTGTTGCGCAAGCGTCATCATGGTCGATAAATGATCAATCACAAGTGTCATGTTTGTTGGTCACACCGTCGATCAATCTCGTTGAGCATGTGTGTCTGGATGGTTTGGGTCGTCTTGTCGTCAAGTCATGTTGGTGTGTGTTTGCAAGATCACATGTGCATCTTTCACTCATTAATTTTTTTGAAATTCTTACGATGGGTATTCCCTCTGAAAGCTGGACCATCACCCTGCAATCGACTCGATCGATTGCCACCCAGAACAACGCAGTGCACCAAGCAAGTTATTTCAAGTTGCGCTTCCCACAAGAAACCAATCTGCCTTATGCTGGTCAAATTGAGAGTTTTACCCAGTAACCACACTGGGACTGATTCCCCTCAAAAATTATGTAGAGGCTGTACACCTTGCCTGCTCTACTGGCTGAGAAAATTGTGCAGACAAGCTAGATAGACACAAAGTACCCATCCCTGTCTCCCTTTGAAATTTGCACATTTTTCCAACTAGTCCTCCCGATAGTTGACAAAATGATCACCAAGAAAATTGCGTAGTTTTCATGAGTAGGCCCTCAGTGCAGTTTCCCTCGCTAGGAGCTCCTAGTAGCAGACTGCTAGTTCCCTCCAGGAATGGCATAACTTCTGCTGCCAAGCTCTCGGGAGTTGACTGCAAGTTCCCTTCAGGAATTGCACAGTTTTTGCTGCCAGTGACCCAATAGCCTGCTCACAATTGCCTCTAGGAATTGCGTACTTTTAGCTACTAGGCTCCCAACCCATTCCGCTAGAAAATTAAACAAATCCTGTCTGCCAATCCTCCCTGCAGCCCAGCCTGTTCCTCCAAGAAATTGCACAAATTTTTCTATCTAGCCCTCGTTGCTCGCTCGTTCCAGAAAATGTGTAGATTTTATCTACCTTGCCTTCTTGTAGCCTAGACTATTCCTCCCAAAATTTGCGCATTTTTGCCTTCCATATGAGCCAAACCTCATGACCAGTCATTGTCGACCCAGATTGCCCATTTTCATCACTGAGTGACTCTTGCACATTTTTCTTCAGCAGTGCTCAAAGACATAATCCCACCTCACAAACTTGCTGCCTCTCTCGGTCATCTGCATCTAAAATGATCATGTGTCATGGTAGAATAGGAGGTTTTTGGATTTGATGTCGTCTCATCATGAATGATTGCAGGTATAGGTACACCAACAAACATGGCATGATGAAGAATGGGATGAATGGAGGGAGCACATGTAGAAGGAAAGGTTCAACAATGCACAAATGAATGATGCATGTGAAGAGATGTGCTCACGAATGAATGGTCATGAAAAGATGTGTTCATGGATGGGTGAATGAGTAAACATGCAAGATGTGCTTAGGGACAGATGAACAGATTAAAATGCATCTTTTACGAATAGATGAGCCTGTCAAGCCTTCCATCATACAAACAAGGAGAAACATGCCAAAGAAACATCAAGTGATCCAACGATCATTGAAGATTTTGTGCACCTTGCCATGCAAAGGTGAAGTTGTAACACACCATAAAGACATCCATCACCCAGAACCATTGTAGCATGAATGTACCAACACTATCATGTCGAGTCATGTCATGAGTCATGTCGTCCACATCTCCACTATGGGCCATGTTGTCAAATCAATGTAATGAAATGTGGAAGTCCAAGAGACCCACTTGTTGTAGAAAGAATCATATAAAGTTGAAAATCCATGGAAATCAAATAATCATGAGGGAGTCAAATAGCCACAAGGGTCAGTTTCACCCTTGGCTATAAATACCCCCTCATTTGTACATGCAAAAGGCTTTTCACCTCAGCTCCTCCCACATAACCAAAAGAGTTTGTTATCTTTTCTTTGATGAGTAAGTAGTAGCTCCAACACCCCTCACACGGGGTTAGTGATGTATGGTGTAACAATGTGTCCTGGAAATTTCACTTAATTTAGAAGCCTACTAACATGTCATCCCGTTTTCGCACATGTATTGTATCTGTTGTAAGAATAATCTTTAACACTTGTAATGCATGTTGGTTGAACCTTTGTTTAACACTTGAACTAATTCACTTGTTGTAATACACATATGTTAATGAAAATGTGTTGTATATGCTATTAATGTTGTCTTGCCCATGTAGACTACTCTCCTGGACATCAGACAAACCTTTTGTTATCACTCAGATTTGTTCCTTAGAAGTTATCAAAGAAGGAATAGTCTGAGGTAACCACAAACCTAATCTTTTAGACTCGGGTTCTAGCCAACCTAAGTCCAAATAGGGCTCTCCCTTTATAATTTAACTTTGTGTTGAATAAGATTTCAGGATAGTTCTTATTGTTCATGATTGTTTCGTTTTGATTGGGTGGTGGAATTGAGAAAATAGATGGGCAGAGTAAGTATTCAGTCCATTGGGCTATGGAGTCAACCAAGAGTGGCTTAACTAGATATAATGAATCACTAAGGTAAGAGTTCACATGGTAGGCTAGCGCTGCAAAAGCAAATTTGCAGGTTCAAATGGATGAGGTAGTTCTAACCAGCGCAAAGGGCAATGAAGAATCCTTAACCGGGATTAAGATGAAGAAAGGAAGGATGATCAGTAGCAAAGGGCAATGAAGAATCCTTTACGATGGACCAAAATGGGGGGTAAACTATGGAAGTAAGGGAGCAATTAAGAATTCCCAGACCAAGATAGTTTAGTAGAAAACATATAGAAAGTAAACAATTAAAAGAGAGAGCATTTAAGCTAGTTCTGAGATATCATTCCTTGTTTACTTTATAGATTTCATAAGAGACATAGATGAATATTTATAATATGAAGAGAAAACAATATTTAAACATGAATAGATAATACTTATTTGTTCCAATTGTGCACAAGAATCCAGTGAAATGTCCTCAGCTTTATTTCATATCCAGCAAAATCAGTCCAGTCTTGAGTACAATAGCTCTTCGGCTCAAAATAAAATGTCTATAGAAATGTATTTTAATCCACCCTAATTACTTCAATTTGTGCAGTATTTATACAAAAAAAGATACAAAATATCTCATAAAAATATCAGAATTATTCTAGGAAACCGAAAATATCTTCAACACAAAGATAGAGACAGATGGAGAACTGTCTTCTCGCTGTCCCTTTTATTGTGATTGTGTTGGTTGTTGTAATTTAGATATGGCTCTTTCAGTTGCTCTGTAGTTGTGTGCTGGAATCACTTTCTATATTCTACCTATTGATACTCTTTATCTATTTTTCTTGACTCTGTCTTACCTATTCTACCTAGCAACCATGTTTTACCATGTAGATTTACTATAGTAACTTTATAGTAAATCTGTGAGTTTTATCCACCATTCACTGTCAGGTAACTTCATTCTTATCATCTTCCTATATATTTCGTCAGCTTCTGTATACTTAGCAAAAATTGGCCTATTGGTACACAAGTGCTTTACCTCATACTCTATGTAAAATAGATTTTCAAGACCATCATATAGTACCTTCGCCACGGGCAAAGATTTCACCCCTGAAGTACTAGCTTTGTTTTTGGCCAGCTTGTTTAATATTTCTATATAATCCTCTTGAGTAATCAACGTGTCATTTATTACCATAGGACTGGGAAGTCCTTTTTCTCTTAAGATGCCATGCTTTGTCATAAAACTATCAATGTCTGCTTGGATGGTTTGACACCTTTTCTCCAGATTTAGCATCAGGTTCCTTTTGGTGAGAACCTTCTTTATTTCAATGATGGTTGTTGTTTTATCATCAATTTCTAGTTAATCAAGTTGGTACCTATTTCTACTGTTCAAAAATGTGATCAATAGGTTGGCTTCTTTAGGCATATCCCCCAGTTCTTCTCTTGTCTTGTGGACTGCTTCTGTAGCCACTTTTACTAGTTTAGTATGTTCAAAAATAACTTGAATAGAAGGCCAAACATCATTGATGGAATCAATGATGTTGGCCCAAAGAATTTCTTTCATGTCTCTTGGTGGCTCTTGCAATGTCAAGTCCTTTTCAAGTACTCTTATTCATTCTACCATTATTTGGTTCTTCTGAACTTCTTCATTTTGTTGTATCTGGGAAATTTTACAGTCAATCTCCAGATTTGACACTTTTTCTCTAAGTTTCTTAAGTTCAGTGGTCTGGATGCTCATTTCCTCCATGGCCTTTACCAATTCAACTGTTTATTCTGTGGAAGTACCTGCGCTTGTAGATGTCCCTATGCCTACTGATGTACCTATTACTGGCAAAGTTGTGGCTGAGGGAATCGTGGGTGCTAAGGCGGCAGCTAATGTGGAGGGTACTGTTGTAGAGACTGTAGGGATTACAGTCTGAGGAGTGGTGGCCAACTCACTCTACTTAGACTCTATCAAGTTGTCCAACTCCTTTTCTATCTCTTTTAATTGTTCATTCAGCTTGAGGACTAAGTCCATAAGCTCTTCCTCCTTCCGTGTTTCCAACACTTCAGCTGTCTAAGGATGATGTAGAGGAGGAATTTTAAGCTGCTTCTTCAGTGTAGCTATGTCATCGTTTTTCTTCTTGATAAGATTTTCTGTAGCTTTCACATCCTTGGGATCATGTCCCAGTTCCATGACCAAGTCCACTAAGGAATTTATTCTGGTGTCCTTGGCTTGTGAAGAGGCCTTCTCCAATTGGAATTGTTCTGATATATTATTGAGAGAATTGTGGAGTTGGTGGGTTGCAATTACTTTGCTGGTCAAAGTGGAGTAAACCATTTCCCCAGTTTGCTTGTGTAACTCAATTTGGTCAATAGGATGGATATCCTTTGCCAATACTTCAAAGTCTGTTTTTAGATATGATCGGGGTTGCTGTGTAGTTGGTTTCAAAAAACTCATCTGCATCTTACCTTCCTTTATGTCAAACGCTGACATTAGCCTTGTTTGATTTGTTGGGGCCATTTTCAAGTAGTGTGCATAACGTTCGGCTTTTAATCTTTCATTTCTTGCCTTGATTTCTTTGTATTTTGCTTTGATATCTTGGTTGTGGCTAGTAGGAGCCATGAAGGAGGATACTTCCATGCTCTGCTACCTTTCTAGCATTTGAACCTGTGAGGTGGAAGGTTCTTGTGTACCTCTAGAGGGTGTGGTATGCTTGCTTTCTGCTCTTGTAGTTCCTGCTGTCTCCTCAGTATACTCCTGTTCTGAAAATGGGTTCAACCTTTGCCTCTTGATAAAAGTTTGGACGACAGGTATACTAGAAGGAGTGACCTCTGAAATCTCAGGTTGTTCTGGTTGAGCAAGTTGTTTCGAAATCTCAGGTTGTTCTGATTCTTCTCGCTGCTCTGATGGCCTTGGTTGCTTTGATGGCCCTTCTTCTGTTGTTTTTCCACTGTGCTCTTGTGAATCCCTTTGAGATTGAGTTTCTCCTGGCACTTGTACAAATGAATCCTCATCAAGTCTTCTATATAAACCAATCAATACATTATTGACACCAGTTTCTGTGCTGTCCTGGTTTACCAGAGTTTTTTCCACCCATTAAAGTTGATTAGGATACTGTTCAATTTCAGGGATTCTATGGTAGATGTAAGGAGATAATTTATTCTTTTGTCTCCAATTGCAAATGAACTCTAAAGGGTCATAATTCCATATGAAACTTTGTTTTAGTCTCAACCTTTGGAGGATTTCCTTTGCTTCCTTTCCTGCTTCCCTACTGTTACATATAAATGGGCCAAGTTCATATTTTATCCTAAGTTGAGCTTTCTTCTTGGCTTTCACAAAATGCACCTCATTTGAATTGATCATTTGCCTATAGTGCTCCAGAGCAAACAATCTCATAGGGAGGTATGTGGGATGTTTACAGGGAGCCAGCTGACATCCATATATTCTGATTTCAGTATGGTTTTGGTACAAGTACCAATCCCCCACTTTATATTGTTTGGACAGTTGTAGGACCCCCCTAATCTCTGCATTGATTCTAGGGGGAGGGCTTCCTAGTAGCATAGTTGTCACTGGGTACACAAAGAGATCTATGAAATTAGTATAAGAATATTGAGAGCCATATTGATGGATTAATGAAGTCCAGAAGACCACTGATCTGGGGTTGCCTTTGGTATCAAGATTTTGGAGGGTGATTGGAAATCTATCAGCTTGATAATACAAGAACAAATGATATAGAACTGAAGAATATTTAAACACTCTTTCATTATCCAACCTCACAAATTTATCATGCATTTTATCAGCAATGAACTTAGCATAGTCAAATATGATGGCTGGTGGTTTCCCAAGAGAGTAGATGGACATAAAGGCTATAATGATTTCATCAACAAATGCACTTGTAGTATGGCCCAACACAACGGATATCATGTCTATGATGTCTCGGCCAAGGTCAGAGAATATTGTCCACAGGTAAGGGGGAGAGACCTTTATTTTTCTTCTCTGATGAAGGCCTAGTATAATTAAGCAAGTTTGATTGAGGTGAGTGTAGGGTATCTGTTACGAAAACATCCAATAGAAAGAGGAGTCAAGCTTTGGTTTGGTTGTAATTGCAGCATTTCATTTATGGACTAAGCAGTGATGGTAAATAATACAAATCGGTCAAGGGTTCTCACTGCCCTTTGGCTAGGATCATAGTTCATGTGGCAATAATGTACAATCTCTAGCAAGATGTGAATTCTGGGGAATTGGTACTTGGGTAATCATGATTCCCAAAGCCCTATATAGTCTGCATGGTTCAAGTACTGGTCTTTGTACCTGGAGTATAGTTTCAAAGGGGACTCTTGGACAGAGGTGTCTTTCATCTGAAAATATCTATCTGCTAATGGGAGATGGTATAAATCCCTGTGAGGAGTAGAAATGGGCATAACATTCAATGCAATTGGGGCAACCATCCTTGGTTCTTGTGGCTTCAAGGACAGGGTTGAAGGGTTTCATTGAATTTTAGGAAAAACTGGTCAAATTCAGGTATTTTGGAGTCACCAGGCAATTTTCTTGCTAAATTACTTAGCAATTGGAAGCAATTTAGTCCAGGTTGTGGAACAAAACAAGGTTTTTCAGTGAATTGGGATAAATACCTGGTTTCGGCATTTGGATGGAGTAATGGCGACAGTGCACTGTTTGCAGGAAGCACACGAGTCTGCAAGGTGGTCTAGAGTTCAGCAGCTTTGGTAAATTGGCAATTGGATGTAAGTTGATGGTTGCATGTACTCTAGTGCTTGCATGGAGGTCAGAGTGCTCTTTTTCATGATAAAACAAATAAGAATGCATTTTTTAGTTTTATTCATAAAGTCAATGATTTTGGCAGGTACACTAGGAAAAGGAAAGTTGGCGTTAAGAAGGGAACATGACAGTTTGTTGTTTAGTGGGAGGTGGTAAGTGGGATTGTATTGCACTGCTTTCGGGATAAAGTGGTTTTGGGGGGAGACCAACTTATGCCATTCATCGGGTGCCATGTAGCGACGAGGTGAATAGTGAAACCACTCATATCGGGCGGGTAAAGGTTGGCCTTCGAAGGCCGCCCAATATCAGTGTTGACCGTTGGATCTGAAGGGGTCAGATTGCACGGTGATCGGGGCAATGATTTGATGTGAGGTTTAATGCAGCGGCTCGACGGGGTTTCAATGAGTGGAAGGATTAATTAACTGAGGATTAGGGAGGTTTAATGACGTCAGGAGGGATTTAATTGGCAGGGATAGATTATTAATTAATCACTGATTGATTAATTGATTTCATTTATTTAGTGGTGGGTCTTGGTTATTAATTAGCCGTTGATCGACCTAATTAACCCATTAATTATTCATTAATAGAGTTTATGTTTCAAACTTCGGGGCAAGATATTAACATAGCGGTTTTTAATAAAATATATGGGAAAGGGGTGTTTTTGGGATTTAATACATATAATTAAAATTAGGAGTTAATATGAATGAAAGCGGAAAAATGGATTTGCGCTGAGTATAATATGTTTTTATTATTCATTTACCTTTCACATGGAAACATTTATAACTTAGGCTAAATGCGCATTTGTGGGTTTTTGTGAAAAAGGGGTTTGCTTTCGGGTGATTACTTTCCCTAGGCAAATGGTGCTTTTACCTTAGGAAAAGGGCTTTTTTAGGGGAAAATGAATGAATTGAAGGGGGTGAATTTTCATGAGGGGATTTTAGTACTTAGAACCTATAAGTTATTGGGCCGAGGGTTTGGTCCCTCTAGATGTTAGAGAAATGCTCTGAGCCCTTTTAACTTAAGGTTATAGGTACTTTTGACTTTGCTTATGGGAAATTAGTAAAATTAAGGGTGAAATGAATGGGGAAATTAATCACTTGACTTTGTGTAAATGCTTAATTATCATCCATACTTTAGAAATTTGATGATCAAGGTAAATGATATGATTTTATCTAATCAATCATCACAACTCTGCAACCCTTCAACTACTTACCCATCTACTCATCCTACCATTTTTTCTATTCTTTATTAGGGTGCACTTAAGCTGGCAAACCCTTCAACAAAAACTTCTGTTTTCTTTTCCAATAGAAATCTATCTAAGTCTATCCTTATTACATCCAAGGGCTCAGATTAAACAATTGTGCTCCTTTTATTTTCTCTATCTATCTACTTATCTGCCAATATTAAACAATTTGGTCAGATTTTATTCTCTATCTCTAAGCTTGAAATTAAAAGCATGAAATAGCCAAGTTTAAACATTTTGACTATCTATGGATTGTGGTAAAAGTAACAAGCTACACACAACCTTCTTACTCTGCATCAAAGTAAATGGTAGTGGCATTTTGACTTGGTCACTTTCATGGTCTTTTTTCTTTCTTGGGGTTCATTTTTTCATCTTTTTTGACCTTTTTTATTCTTTTTGTCCTTTGATTCTTCTTTTAGGACATACCCTCTTTACATTTTTTAATTTTTTTTTTTATCTTTTGAGTATGGAAAACATTTGCAGAAAGCAAAGGTATGTACATATTATAGACTTGAACTTAGCCATTCAAAATTATGACACCTATTGGTATAGGAACATAACAGTGGCTCCACTTGGTGATGGCATTTCTTGGTGAAATGTCAAGAACTAGTAGATCAATGGCTTTTTGAATTACTGTGATTTTACTCTGCAACTTTCCCTTTTACTTTGCTGCTTTATTGATAGTTATTGATAGTGAAACATGTGAAGCTTAGGGCCTTATCTTCAGGCTTCAACTCCAAAATTTAGCATCCAATTAACACTAAACTTTGTGAAGGATATATTATGTACAAGTGATTAGTGAAATCAGTGACTGGGATTTATATAGTTCTTAAGGATATGACCATTGACTGGTCCTCCTTCCACTTCTACACCATCGAATTCTTTGAGGAATTAAGCATTGTTACCCCTGAAATCATAAATAATACAAGGGCCTTTCCATAGGAAGTCAAACCTCCCATGTTTACATTTATCCTCCCTTCTTGAGTCCCATTTTAGAGCTTTATCTCCTAGATAAAAATCTTTTGCCTTGGTTCCTTTGTCAAAAGCCTTTTTTATTCTTTCCTGCACAACTAGGGATCTAATATACACCTCTTCCCTGGTTTGTTGCAAGTGAATTGTCTAGTTGATCCTCGTTTGAATATCATTTGGCTCAACCTATGCTTCTTGGAGTAATTTCATCACTGGAGTTCCCAAAGAAGATGGGAAGACAACCTCCATTACATAGACTAGCTGATAGGGACTGGTACCAATGGATTTCTTGTGGTCAACCTGTCTGCTCACAAGGCATTTACTAGTTTCTTATTCCAAGTTTTCTTATTATCTTCCAATAATATTTTGATAATATTCATTGAGCTCTTATTGGATGACTCTGCAAGTCCATTTCCTTGGGGATAGTAGGCTCTGGAGTGACCAAGGGTTATGTGATATTTGTTGTAGAAATCAATCATCGTCTTTGATTTAAAGGTTGTTGCATTGTCTGTGATGATTTTGGTGGGGCAACTAAAGTTGGATAGAATGTTGGCCTCAAGGACACCTATTATGATAGTATCAGTAGCTTACCTTGAGGGTATTTCTTCTATCCACGTTGTAAAATAGTCTGTGGCAGTCAAGATCCATCTATGTTGGGCAGAGGAAGGGGGATGAATTTCACCAATGAAGTCAAGACCCCACTGTTGAAATCATGTTTCAGTAGATATGGGTTTCAATGGTAATGGCAGTAGTTTTCTTTTTCCTTCAAAAATCTGACATTTGTGGCATGAGGTTACAAACTTCTTCACATCAGCAAACAGAGTGGATTAGTAAAAACCAACCCTTAGGATCTTGTCAACTATTGTCTTCCAATAAAAGTGTCCCCCACAGTCACCTGAATGAAACTCTTGCAAGATTTTATCATATTCTTCCTTTAACAAACAATTTAAAAGGATGTCTTCATGATTTTTCCAAAATAAAGCATTGTCAATTATGCAAAACTTCAAAGATTTCATTTTTAAGAACCTACTTTTAGTCCTGGATAACTCTAGAGGAGCTTGAAGATTTTGTAGAATGTATATAATGTTAGCATACCATCGTGAATCTTTAAAGGCCTGGATAATTTGTGGAGTTGCCATCTTGTCTTCGTTATCCAATTCTGCAATGAAATTTATGTCTAGGGCCTAATAGTTTGATTCAGCCATGAGCTTGGCTAAACCTTTGCCTTCGATCAATTTTGTAGGTTTAATTTCTAAATCATATTCTAATATGATAGCTATCCATTTCCCTCTCTTTCCATCAGGTCCATCGTGTGTTAGAATGTCCTTGACTACAACATTGGGAACATAAGCTACTATATGAGAGTACAAGATATAAACTCTGAAATCTTTAAAAACTTTAACCAGAGAAAAAGCTTACTTTTCCATTATATTATACTTTAAAGGTGCATCCCCTAGGGCTTTACTAAAGAAGGTTATTGGTTGTTCAAAACCCTGATCATTTTTTTGCAGTAACAATTGTATGTTTTGAGGTGAAAGAAAAAATGATGAAATCCCTATCAAACATTGGACTGATGAGAACTGGAGTTTGCGTTAAGGCTAGATTTATATCTTAAAATGAGTTTGTAGCCTCTATAATCCATTAATAGTCGAATCTTTCTTTAACATGTTTAATAATATAATCAGTTCAGCTAACCCAAATAAATATTTTTTAGGATTGAGAGAAATTTTGTAGTTCCTGCACTTAGTGAAGACCTACCTAAGATGATCTAGGTGCTGATCTGATTTAGAGAATACGATGATATCATCTAGGTACATTACCGGGAAGTCATGGATTTCCTTAGAAAAGGCTATTTCCATTGCTCTTTGAAAGTTGGCCCCTGTGTTTTTTAACCCAACTGTCATTTTCACATACATGAAAGTGCCCCATGGTGTAGTGAATGCAGTTTTTGCCTGATCATCTAGGTGGACTAGGATCTAGTTATAACTAGAAAAATCATCTAGCAGTGAGATTCTGGTGGAACCTACTACCCTCCGTAATATGTGATCCATTTTAGGAAGAGGAAAGTTATCCTTAAGTGAAACTTTATTCAAATTCCTAAGGTCAACACATAGTCTAATTTCTCCAGGTTTCTTTCTCATAGGTACCAAATTAGAAACCCAATCTAAGAATCTAATTGGTGCAATAATATTAGCTTCATACATTCTCTTGATCTCTTCTTTGATAGAAGGTAACAGAACGGGGTTAATCCTTCTAAGCTTTTGTCTAAAAGGCTTTTTGTTTTCTTTTAATGGAATGGTGTGTTGTATTATGATGGTATCATAGGACATAAGGTCCTTATAATTCCAGGAAAAAACATCTTGGAATTCTTTTAGCCGTTCTATGTATTTCACTTTTTCATTGGGAGTTAATGATTTTGAAAGTTTTATCGGTTTGGGATCTTCTTCAGAACCTATGTTACATTCCTCAATGTCTGATTTCAAGGGTTCCATTTTAGGATTTTTTGGAACATTGTCTGAATCAAATAAGTCCTCCTAAGGAGTTAATCCTTTGGGTAAAAAATTGTCTTCAAGATTAATGACTTTAGATTCTTCATCAATTTCCTCATCAATTTCCATTTGTTTTAGGTTTCGAATATCTTATTTTGTAAACATTGTGGGATGAAATCTATCTATCTGATCATCTTCTACTTTGTTAATTTCTATTTCAAAGTGCAATCAAAACCTAACGCTGTGTCTGTGTCTATGTTGCTATTTACAAATTCCTCATCTAAAGTCAAAAAATCATTAATTTGTTGATCATTCTCGAATACTTGCCAGTTCTTTAAGTTGTCATGAATAGCATGTCTATGCCTAACCTTAGTAGTGTACTGATGGTTGGGCTAAAATGGAAACTTGCAAGTACTAGAAAACATGGCTACGCTGTGAGCTTGCATGTTGTGTTTTCTTGGGATGACAACAAGCCTGGTTTCTGAAAACGTATTTAGTATTTCTACAATTGTTCCTCTATAAAATCCTAACCTAGGATCCCTAGTCATATAGACAACATTAATTTGTTTGATTACCAACTCAGAATCTCCCATGATAAAGACTCTTATGGCTCCTAACCTTTTGACCAGTTTCAGACCTAACATAAGTGCTTCATATTCGGTCATGTTTTCTGTACATTTAAAGTTCAATTTGTAGGCATGACCCTCTGAATGATAATTTTCTAAGTTGTAAATCCATATACCTGCTCCTGCACCTATTTTGTTGACTGACCCATCGAATTCAAGATACCAAATAATTTCATGTTCATAATTCTTATTGTTTGGGGGTATAAAATCTTCTTTGATTAAGGTATCTAGGTCATCTTTATCATTTGAAATTTCATGAATTTGTACATTTTGATTTTCTTTTAATAATGCAATTTATTTTGGTTTTGCTATTATGTTGTTTGAAGTGTCTTCTTGATTAGGTTCATCATTGTAAAGTATGAAAGAATCAATATCAGAATGTACTGAATATATAGGAAAGTTTTGAGGCCTCTCCTGGGTATTCACTACATACTTCATCAGAGTCTCTCTATACAGTTTCTTAGGATGTCCAAAGACTGATATGGTAGCATACAACATGTCAAGTTGTAGAGATCCCTGGAGTTTAGCACCCCAAGGTCTAGACAACAACATACTATACTTAGGTGGTATATCAGCAACAACTATGTCCATAAGTATGGTCTTAGCAGGGTACTGCACTAGGGAAACACACAGATCTTTTATAAATCCTAGGCACTTAACTTGGCTTGAATGAAAGGAAAATAGGTCCTTGTAAGGTCTAGTGATATGCAAGTTTAGCTTCTCCATAATGGATTTAGGCATAAGATTGTGTGAATCCCCAGAGTCTAGCATGGCATTATGTAGGATTTTATCGTGGATGTTAAGGCTAATGTAGAAGGGTGGTATCCCTCCTTCTATTGGCTTTCCATTAACATCAGGTCTGAAAATTAACTCAGGTTGATCATCAAATAGGTTCACAGAGTCTTTATTCTCAACCAAGTTTAATGATTTACTTATTTGAGATACGTAAGTTTCATGTTTAACCAATTTTGTCAGAGGCACTGAGATTTTGAGTTTGGTCACCTTTGCTCCCAAATTGAAAGGCAAAGGGGATTTGTCTATTTGAACATTTGAAATTTTATCACCAAGGTTATAAGTAGTCTTTTCTTCTTTTTCATTGTTTGGAGTGTTTTTAATTGGATTTTCTAGTATAATTTCTGGAGGTTGTTCCATTGTTCCCTTGAGGGGGACTGAAGTGGAAGGTTTCTCATTAGAAGGTTGGTCATTGGTTACATCTTCAATGGTGGGACTAGGAGGGTTTTGATGTGCTCTAGAAAGGATTTGTAGAGTTTTTGTAACTTGAGGATTTTGATTTGCAGCTTTTACTTTCTTACGCTAATTAGGTACTGCTCTTTTATTCTAGTCTAGAACATTAGTGTTTTTTTTGCTTCTCAAATTGTATTGTTTATGCACTTCGAAGATAACAGAGTCATACCCTTGCTTATAGTCAAAAGATTCTCCAGTTTGAGTCTGTAACTATTGAAGCATGTATAATTCCTGATCATCCTGAGTGAGAAAGACAGTTTCTTCATCATCTAATCCCATTAGGTTGATTTGGGTATCTATCTCAGAGTCTTCTTGGTGGGAAGTTTCAACATAAGTTTCTTGGAAAGGTGGTCTAATGTTCTGATCAGGCCCATTTTTACCAATGTTTTGGTTCTAGTTCTTCCTAACGTTTGGACTCCTTACTGGATTCGCCTATTGGTTATCCCAGTGAGGTTTCCTTTCAATGAATTCTATCCTATCCATCAACCTTTCCATTCCTTTAGCTAAAGCATCCATTTTTTTATCAAAAGGTGAAGTTTCATATTTCAAATGTGTTCTTCTCTCATTCCTAACCATAGCCCTTTTGGATAGCAGATTAGCTTCTACACTAACTGCTATACTTTGCATATCTTCAAGTGTAGGGGGATTCCTTTCTCTAAGTTGAAAAGCCATATCTGTGTCAAATCTGTTTGGAAACTTAATCAAAGCTAAGCCAGGTGGAGGCCTAAGGTCAAGTGGGATTGCATTATATACATTATTAAACCTAGTATAGTAGTCCTGAAGAGTTTCGTTTGGTCCCCTTTTAAGGTTTTCATATTCAAAAAGAATTTGAAGGGGGTTCTTTTTCTTCTCCCACCTATTTAAGAATTGCTGGTAAAGAATTTCTAAACTATCTATACTCTGAGGAGGTAAAGATATAAACCATGTTCTCACTTCTCCAGCTAGATTTTGGATAGATATTCTCATTTGGACATCTCATATGTCAATTTCATGCAGTTCAAAATAATCTTTCATCTTTTTTGTGCGATGTTGTGCAATGTACGTTCCAGTGCCATCGAATAAGGTAATTTTACTCTGATAATTTTCTAGTGAGGCACCTTGAGGAGAAAGCATCACAAGAGGGGCATATCTGAGTGCCATATCTATAAGTTGGACATGATTGAGAACAGGGGTTGGAATAACAGGACGATTTGGGACAACAGGGAACTTGGAGTAATAGGGGTAATGGGTATTTAATGGGTAGTGATAGGTTGATGGGGGAGTGAAGGTATGAATAGAGATGAGGAATGATCTTCAGAAGGGTGGGGAAATGATGGTGAGCTGAAAGATGTTGAAGCTATTTTAGAAAGTTCAGGGATTTTATCAGTGGTAAGGGATGACTGAGGAAAGTTCAGAAGGTACTGATCAATTGACAAGTTTGCTTGTTGGACTTCAAGTTCTGCTGTAAATTCTAGATCTAGAATTGTGTCCTCAAGTTCCCTCTCAGACTTGGCTCGAAATAGGGAATTGTCGAAATACTCGTCAAAAGGGAGGTCTTCTAGGAACAACCACTCAACCGGGCATGAATTGGATCTGAATAAAGGTCTTGGCCTTATTGAACTTTCTTATCTTCTGATTATTCTTGAAATAAGGTTGCAATTGTCAAATATAGGGGGAGGATTTGGATCAGGGTTGGCCCTAGTATAGTGAGTTCTCCATGAAGCCAGATTTCGAGCTTTTTCTAATTATTTTTCTTTTTTATGAATTTTTGAAATAACTTCTAATAACCCTTTAAGAGGCTTAAAAGTAAAAATTTTAATTTCTCAAAGGTTTATTAAGACTGAGGGTTTTGAGTCCCCAGTATGGTCGCCACTATGTTATCACTCAGATTTTTCCTTAGAAGTTATCAAAGAAGGAATAGTCTGAGGTAACCACTAACCTAATCTTTTAGACTCAGGTTGTAGCCAACCTATGTCCAAAGAAGGCTCTCTCTTTATAATTTAACTTTGTTTTGAATAAGATTTCAGGCTAGTTCTTAGTGTTCATGATTGTTTTGTTTTGATTAGGTGGTGCAATTAAGAAAACAGATGGGCAAAGTAAGTATTCAGGCCATTGGGCTATGGAGTCAATCAAGAGTGGCCTAACTGGATTTGATCAATCACTAAGGTAAGACTTCACAGGCCAAGCTAGCATAGAAAAACAAATTTGTAGGTTCAAATGGATGAGGTAGTCCTAACCAGGGCAAAGGGAAATGAAGAATCCTTAACCGAGATAAAGATGAAGAAAGGAAGGATGATCAGTAGAAAAGGGAAATGAAGAATCCTTTACTATGGACCAAAAGGGGGGGTAAACTACAAAAGTAAGGGAGAAATTAGGAATTCCCAAACCAAGATAGTTTAGTAGAAAACATGTAGAAAGTAAACAATTAAAACAGAGAGCATTTAAGCTAGTTATGAGATATCATTCCTTGTTTACTTTACATATTTCATAAGGGACACATGAATATTTATAACATGAAGAGAAAACAATATTTAAACATGAAGAGATAATATATATTTGTTCTAGCTTTGCACAAGAATCCAGTGAAATGTCCTCAACTTTATTTCATATCCAACAAAACCAGTCTAGTCTTGAGTACAATAGCTCCTTGGCTCAAAATAAAATGTCTACAGAAATGTATTTTAATCCACCCTAATTACTTCAATTTGTGAAGTATTTATACAAAAAATGATATAAAATATCTCATAACAATTTGAGAATTATTCTAGGAAACTGAAAATATCTTCAACACGAAGATAGAGACAGATGGAGAGCTGTCTTCTTGTTGTCCCTTTTATTGTGACTATGCTGGCTATTGTAATTCAGATTTGGCTCTTTCAGTTGCTTTGTAGTTGTGTGCTAGAATCACTTTCTATCTCCTACCTACTGATACTCTTTACCTATTTTGCTTTGACACTGTCTTAAATGTTCTACCTAGCAGCCATGTTTTACCATGTAGATTTAATGTAGTAACCTTATAGTAAATCTGTGAGTTTTGTCCACCATTCACTGTCAGGTAACTTCATTCCTATCATATTTCTATATATTTCATCAGCTTCTGTATACTTAGCAAAAATTTTCCTGCTGGTAAACAAGTGATTTACCTCATGCTCTATGTAAAACAGATTTTCAAGACCATCATATAGTACCTTCCCAGTGGGAAAAGATTTCACCCTTGAAGTACTAGCCTAGTTTCTGGCCAGCTTGTTTAATCTTTCAATATAATCCTCTTGAGTCATTAACTTTTCATTTATTACCATAGGACTGGGAAGTCCTTTTTCTCTTACGATGCCATACTTTGTCATAAAACTATCAATGTCTGCTTGGATGCTTTGACACCTTTTCTCCAGATTTAGCATCAGGTTCCTTTTGGTGAGAACCTTCTTTATTTCAATGATGGTCGTTGTTCTATCATCAATTTCTAGTTCATCAAGTTGGTACCTATTTCTACTGTTCAAAAATGTGATCAATAGGTTGGCTGCTTCAGGCATATCCCCCGATTCTTCTCTTTTCTTGTGGACTACTTCTGTAGCCACTTTTACTAGTTTAGTCTGTTCAAAAATAACTTGAATAGAAGACCAAATGTCATTGATGGAATCAATGATTTTGGCCCAAAGAATTTCTTTCATGTCTCCCAGTGGCTCTTGCAATGTCAAGTCCTTCTCAAGGACTCTTATTCTTTCTACCATTCTTTGGTTCTTTTGAACTTCTTCATTTTGTTGTATCTGGGAAAGTTTACAGTCAGTCTCCAGATTTGACACTTTTTCTCTAAGTTTCTTAAGTTCAGTGGCCTAGATGCTCATTTCCTCCATGGCCTTTACCAATTCAGTTGTTTATTTTGTGGAAGTACCTGCGCTTGTAGATGCCCCTGTGCCTACTGATGTACCTATTACTGGAAAAGTTGTAGCTGGTGGAACTGTGGGTGCTAAGGTAGTAGCTAATGTGAAGGGTATTTTTGTAGAGACTGTAGGGATTATAGTCTGAGGAGTGGTGGCCAGCTCGCTCTGCTTAGACTATATCATGTTGTCCAGCTCCTTTTATGCCTCTTTTAATTGTTCATTCAGCTTGAGGACTAAGTCCATAAGCTCTTCCTCCTTCTGTGTTTCTAACACTTCAGTTGTCTGAGGATGATGTAGAGGAGGAATTTTAAGCTATTCTTTCAGTGCAGCTATGTCATCGTTTTTCTTCTTGGTAAGCTTTTCTGTAGCTTTCACATCCTTGGGATCATGTCCCAATTCTATGACCAAGTCCTCTAAGGACTTTATTCTGGTGTCCTTGGCTTGTGAAGAGGCCTTCTCCAACTAGAATTGTGTTGATATATTATTCAGAGAATTTTGGAGTTGGTGGGCTCCAATTGCTTTGCTGGTCAGAGTGGAGTAAACTATTTCCTCAGTCTACTTGTGTAACTCTATTTGGTCAATACGATGGATATCCTTTGCCAATACTTCAAAGTGTGTTTTTAGATAATCTTCCATTGATATGGGTTGTTGTGTAGTTGGTTTCAAAAAACTCATCTACATCTTCCCTTCCATTATGTCCAAGGCTGACATTAGCCTTGTTTGATTTGTTAGAGCCATTTTCAAGTAGTGTGCATAACTTTCGGCTTTTAATCTTTCATTTCTTGCTTAGATTTCTTTGTATTTCTCTTTGATGTCTTGGCTCTAGCCAATAGGAGCCCTGAAGGAGGATACTTCCATGCTCTGCTGCCTTTCTAGTGTTTGAGCCTGTGAGGTGGAAGGTTCTTGTATACCTCTAGAGGGTGGGTATGTGTGCTTTCTGCTCCTGTAGTTCCTGTTGTCTCCTCAATATATTCTTGTTCTGAAAATGGCTTCAACCTTTTCCTTTTGACAAAATTTTGGACAACAGGTCTACTAGAAGGAGTGGCCTCCTCTCTATCTATTTTAAGGTTCCTCTCCTCATTGAGAGGAGTCTGTAAATAGGAGGATTGCTCATGATTTGTTCTGGTTGAGCAAGTTCTTTTCAAACCTCGAGCTGTTCTGATTCCTCTCACTGCTCTGACGACCCTGGTTGCTCTGATGGCCCTTCTTCTACTATTTGTCCACTGTGTTCCTATGATTGCCTTTGAGATTGAGTTTCTCCTGGAACCTGTACAAATGAATCCTCATCAAGTCTTTTATCTAAATCAATCAATACATTATTGACATCAGTTTCTATGCTATGCCTGTCTACCAGAGTGTTTTCCACCCATTCAAGCTGATTAGCATACTGTTCAATTTCAAGGATTCTATGGTGGATGTTAGGAGATAAATTATTTTCTATTTCCTATTGAAAATGAACCTTAAGGGGTCATAATTCTAGATGAAACTTTGTTTCAGTCTCAACCTTTGGAGGATTTGCTCTGCTTCCTTTCCTGCTTCCCTATTGTTACATATAAATGGGCCAAGCTGATCTTTTATCCTAAGTTGAGCTTTCTTCTTGACTTTCACAAAATGCACCTCATCTGAATTAATCATTTGCTTGTAGTACTCTAGAGCAAACAATCTCATAGGGAGGTATCTGGATAGTTTATAACGAGCCAACTCACATCCATGTATTCTAATTTCATTATGGTTTTCGTACAAGTACCAATACCCCACTTGATATTGTTTGAACAACTGTAGGACCCTCCTGATGTCTGCACTGATTCTGGGGGGAGAGCTTCCTAGTAGCATAGTTGTCACTAGGTACACAAAGAGATCTATGAAATCAATATAAGAATATTGAGAGTCATATTGATGGATTAATGAAGTCTAGAAGACCACTGATTTGGGGTTGCCTCTCGTATCAAGTTTTTGGAGGATGATTGGAAATCTATCAGCCTGATAATACAAGAACAAATGAGATAGAATTGAAGAATATTTAAACTATGTTTCATTATCCAACTTGATGAATTGATCATGCATTTTATCAGTAATGAACTTAGCATAGTCAAACATGATCACTGGTGGTTGCCCAAGAGAGTAGATGTACATAAAGGCTATAATGATTTCATTGACAAATTCACTTGTACTATGGCCTAACACACTGGATATCATGTCTATGATGTCTCGGCCAAGGTTAGAGAATATTATCCAGAGGTAAGGGGAAAAGTCCTTTGGGTTGTATTGTTCTTCACTGATGAAGGCCTGGTATAACCAAGCAAGTTTGATTGAGGTGAGTGTAGGGTATCTGTTCAATAAATCTCCAATTGAAAGAGGAGTCAGGCTTTGGCTTGGTTGTAATTGTAGCATTTCATTTACGGACTCAGTAGTGATGGTAAATAATATAGACTGGTTAAGGGTTCTCACTACCCTTTGGCTGGGATCATAGTTCATGTGGCAGTAATGTACAATCTCTGGGAAGATGTGAACTCTGGCGAATTGGTACTTGGGTAATCCTAATTCCCAAAGCCCTATATAGTCTGCATGGTTCAGGTACTGGTCTCTGTACTTGCAGTATAGTTTCGAAGGGGGCTCTTGGACAGAGGTGTCTTTAATTTGAAAATCTTTATTTGCTAGTGGGAGATGGTATAAATCCCTATGAGGAGTAGAAATGGGCATAAAATTCGATGAAGTTGGGGCAGCCATCCTTAGTTCTTGTGGATTCAAGGACAAGGGTGAAGGGTTTATAGTGAATTTTAGGAAACAATACCCTAATTCAGGTATTTTGGAGTCACGAGGCAATTTTCTTACTAAATTACTTAGGAATTGGAAGCAATTTAATCCAGGTTGTGGAACAAAATGGGGTTTTTCAACAAATTGGGATAAATACCTAGTTTTGGCTTTTGGACAAAATAATGGCGACTGTGCACTATTTGCAGGAAGCACATGAGTCTGCAAGGTGGTCTGGAGTTCAGTGGCTTTGGTAAATTGGCAGTCGACATAGGTTGACAGTTGCACGTACTTTGGTGCTTGCATGGAGGTCAGAGTGCTCTTTTTCATGATAAAACAAAAAACAATGCGTTTTTTAGTTTTATTTGTAAAATCAATGATTTTGGTGGGTACATTGGGAAAAGGACGGTTGGCATTAAGTGGGGAATGTGACAGTTTATCGTTTAGCAGGAGGTGGTAAGTGGGATCGTATCGCACCGCTTTCGAGATAAAGTGGTTTTGTGGGGAGGCCACTTGATGCCATTCATCGGGCGCCACATAGCGACGGGGTGAGTAGTGAAACCACTCATATCGGGCGGGAAAAGGTCAGCTTTCAGAGACCACCCAATATGAGCATCGACCGTTGGATCTAAAAGGGTCAGATTGCACAATGATCGGGGCGATGATTTGATGTGAGGTTTAGTGGAGGGGCCCGACGGGGTTTTAATGAGCAGAAGGATTAATTATCTGAGGAATAGGGAGGCTTAATGACATCGGGAGGGATTTCAATGGCAGGGAAAGATTATTAATTAGTCATTGATTGATTAATTAATTTCTTTTATTTGGTGGTGGGTCTTGGTTATTAATTAGCCGTTGATCGACCTAATTAACCCATTAATTATTCACTAATAGAGTTTATGTTTCAAACTTTGGAGTGGGATATTAACATAGGGGTTTTTAATAAAATATATTGGAAAGGGGGGTTTTTGGGATTTAATACGTATAATTAAAATTACGAGTTAATATGAATGAAAGTGGAAAAATGGATTTGCGCTAAGTATAATATGTTTTTGTAATTCATTTACTTTTCACATGGAAACATTTATAACTTAGGCTAAATGTGCATTTGTGGGTTTTTGTGAAAAGGGGGTTTGCTAGGGGGTGATTACTTTCCCTAGGCAAATGGTGCTTTTACCTTAGGAAAAGGGATTTTTTAGGGGAAAATGAGTGAATTGAAGGGGTGAATTTTCATGAGGGGATTTTAGTACTTAGAACCTATAAGTTAATGGGTTGAGGGTCTGGTCCCTCCAGAAGTCAGAGAAATGCTCTAAGTCCTTTTAACTTAAGGTTTTAGGTACTTTTGACTTTGCTTATGGGAAATTAGTAAAAATAAGGATGAAATGAATGGGGAAATTAATCACTTGAGTTTGTGTAAATGCTCAATTATCATCCATACTTCAGAAATTTGATGATGAAAGTAAATGATATGATTTTATCTAATCAATCATCACAATTCTGCAACCATTCAACTACTTACCCATCTACTCATCCTACCATTTTTTCTACTCTTTATTAGGGTGCACTTAAGCTGTCAAACCCTTTATCAAAAACCTTTCTTTTCTCTTACAATAGAAATCTATCTAAGTCTATCCTTATTATATTCAAGGGTTCAGGTTAAACAGTTGAGCTCTTTTTATTTTCCCTACCTATCTACTTATTTTCCAAGATTAAACAGTTTGGTAAGATTTTATTCTCTATCTCTAAGCATGAAATTGAAAGCATGGAATAGCCAAGTTTAAACATTTTGACTATCCATGGATTGTGGCAAAAGTAACAAGCTACACACCACCTTCTTATTCTACATCAAAGTAAATGGTAGTAGCATTTTGACTTGCTCACTTTCATGGTCTTTTTCTTTCCTAGGGTTCTTTTTCTCATCTTTTTTGACCTTTTTTACTCTTTTTTTCCTTTGATTCTTTTTTTAGGACATAACCTCTTTACATTTTTTTTTTTTTTTTTTATCTTTTGAATATGGAAAACATTTGTGAAAGAAAAGGTATGTACATATTATAGATTGACCTCAGCCATTCAAAAATTAAGACACCTATTGGGATAGGTACATAACACCTTTCACGTGGAACTTGCTATAACAACCGTTCTCCTCGCACGGACTAATACATTGAGTGTTATACATGTTATCTTCCCTTGTGTGTTGTGACTGCTACATCCATGTTGATTGTTCCACCGAAAACTGCACATGTCCTGTTGTGTTTTATGTTCCTAGTAGAGTTGGGACTTATCCCAACTAACTTGGGACTCACTCCCACCCTCTCCCTCTACGGTGAAAGAACCATTGACAAAAGTGACACTTACACTCACTAGGCACACGAACATCACTTCTCGGAAGAAAAAACACACCACTCTCCTGTGATGACAAGAGTTGAGGCAAGCATTTAAGATAATGGTAACCGAGCCATCATACTGGATGGGACTCCTACACCATACGGTGTGAGGTCAAGTTGGCACTTCATATCAGGGAGATACCCTGATGTTGCCACGTCCAACACGGTCAACAGATTGTTATGGAGAATTTGATATTGATTTCATGAAATGTTTTTTTCATGAGTATGTGACTAGTTGCATATGGATTATATGTTGCTTAGATGTTGATTTTATGTAGCCTACTTACATCCTTGTATGTTAGGTTACATTCGTGAATATGTTGATTACATGCATCAGTCTTGTAGGTTGATTATAAGAATTGATTGCTTATGTTTGACTACATGCATTTATGTTTATGTGTAGTTGATTAGGTATTTCTTATGCATGTTGTTGGCTGCATGTGGAAATGTGTACAATGGAGTAATGGTTGTTGTCATACATGAGGTCATAGCATGCAATTTTGATATGGCCTTGGATTAATGGTTGGACTGTAAATAGAGCAATGTTTATGTGTTGATACATTTATTTGTGTATGTCTATATGACTTTTTGATTATTTATACATGCATCACACTAATTTGGTGGTGTTGCAGACAAGGTATCCTCCCCGAGCTATACTAAGATACGTTGGTTTATTGTGATTTGGTTTGTTTGACATATTATAAATTGCAAGAAGAAATATCAAATGGCTAGAAAGGTGGTTGACTACAAGGACTTTCCCTATCAATCTGAAGAGTAGTATGGTGTTGGGAATCCTTCTGATTTGGCAGTTACACTGAGAAGCTTAAAGGAAGAGATAAGGAGTTGTAAGGCAGATAATGACCAGATCATACAGGCATGAGAGAAGAAAGCAGAGGTTAATGCTATACTTCTTGAGATTTTGTCAAAATTGCAATGACAAGGGCCACTTCGGATCATCTATGGACATTGGGATGAAACTAATGGGTCATATGGCAGTAGGTCTCCTGGTAGACACAGGTCGGATAGATCTGATATAGTGAGAGATGGCAATTTGTTGGACACTCTGAATAGGAGGGGCGATGAGTACAAGTAGTCTAAGTCACCTAGGTCTTTGATAGGGCATGCACCACCAACACAATTACAAGCCCATGGTTTGTGATGACTGCCAATGTTTGGTGTGATCGACGCGCAAACCGTGCCACTAACTGACAATTGTTCCAAAGGAAAAATGGAATATCTAGAGATTGCACTTGATGAAACTGAAGACATGCAAGAAGCTTAAAATTATATTTAAACAGAGTGGAAATCTGACCTTCACAAGTGATGTATCGCATGATGAAGTATGCAACCTCATCCCATGGGTGCGAAAAATATTTTCGATTATATCCTCTCCTCCTCTAAACCATGGTTTCTCATGCTCTCATGAACAATTACAGAAATTATGGAAAAATTGTTCTATAGGAAAACCATTTCTTCCCTCCTCACGACAATCCATTAATAGTCGATATAATCTCTTATGTTACAAGAATGTTCAACCCTTGGACTCTAGAATAATTCCCTTCCAAATTTAATGCAAATGTGACTGTAATTCCTTCGTCATACCCCTATAACCTCTCAAAGTAGGTGTGCCATTCGACATCTTGAAAAACCTGCCATACATCCAATTGTTGTGGGACTTGCAGTGTATCATCCGGATCATGCCTAACAACTTGACCACCCATTCTACCGGTTGTTCTGTAGCAGCACTCGGAGTAGCAACAAAATCATTTGGGGGGTGTTAGCTAGTAAAGTTGTGGTGATAATGTTTGTGGTAACAAGGAATATGGTGTAATGGAAGTCTGGACAAAGGTTATGGGAAACCCAATGGTAAATTCATGATTATTATAGTAATTAATCCAATGCATTAGAAAATACTCCAAATTAATGTTGTCGTACATGTTTCAAGTTCAAATGTGCATGGATAAGTGTTCAGGGTATAGCGAGGATCATGGATTGATACGGATCACGTGGTAATGATCATGGAATGTATGAGTTGGTGCGAGGTTTAATAGCAATGATGGTCTGACATTATTGCTATTAAATATGATATCTTTAACATTAAGTTTGATACCTACCCCCAACTAAGGGATGCCCATCCTCAGTCATTTTTAGTCATGTCATTAGTGAAATACCAATCAAATCAATGAAGTTAGTCCAGGATGTACCTAGCAACTTACCGTGACGGAGTATCAGCATGGGTAGAGTAACAACATTGGAAAAGTAAGACCGGATAAGTACCAACATTGACAAAATAACAACATCGACGGAGTAATAATACTAGTGGAGTAACATCATTGGTGGGGTAACAACACCAATGGAATAACTGCATCGGCAGAGTAAAAACATCGACAACGTAATAGCATCGACGGAGTAATAGCAGCGGTGAAGTAACAACACCAGTGGAGTAACAACACCAGTGAAGTAACAACATTAGCGGAGTAACAACACTAGTGAAGTAACAACATCAGTGGAATAACAACACCAACATAGTAACAACACCTGCAAGAAAATAAGTACTAATAGAGTAGTAACAATAATTTATTATATATAAAAAATTTATTTGTTTTGTATGTGTTATTATTATTGTCTTTTTTTTATATATAAATAAGAGGTGCAGAGGAAGAGTTCTTTGCACAAACAATTTCAAAACTAGAGTTATCAGAGAAATTCTTAATAAAGGAGTCCCTAGAAGCTTGATGGTGATACAATCTGAGACGATGTACATTTACAATCAAAAGAGTATGTGCCTTATCAATTGTTAGAAGTTTAACAGTCCCATTATCAAACATTGTGTCAACTTCATATAGTCCCATCCTTCTAGAGCAGATCTTTCCCTTAAAGTCCTTGAACTAAGAATCATAGAAAAACGCCCAATATCCTCTTTCAAACACCTTTTTCTTGATGAATTTTTGATGCCATTTGGTTTGTTGTTGTTGAATTGTAGTAGCATTCTATACATCTATCAAATGAATTTCATCTACCTCATTTAGTTGTTCCAGATAGTGTTTCTGGGTTGCTAAAAGATCCAAACCTACTTCAAGAGCTATCCTGAGCATCTTAATTTTGAATTCCACTTGAAAAAAAGGAGATTTCCCATAAACAAGATCGTATGGTGAAAATCTTGTTGTATTCCACCATGTCGTTCTATATGCCCAAAGCACTTCAAGAATTTTTTTAGGATAGTTTCAGTGACAGTTCACTACAGTCTTCGTGAGGGTATTCTCCAGTACCCTCTTTTTTCTTTCAACTTGACCATTTGCCTTAGGATGAAATGGAGATGTCACCTTGTGTCTAATTCCATACTTCTTCATGAGAACTTCTATTAGATGTGATGTGAATTGCGCCCCTCCATCTAAAACTATCTCTCTAGGAGCTCCGTACCGAGCGAAAATTTCTTCAAATGAAAATTAGGAGACAACGTGTTCTATGGATTTTACAACAACTTTGGCTTCTACCCACTTTTTCACGTAGTTTGTGTAGACCAAAATGTGAACTTTTTGATGTGAAGGAGGATTTAACAACCCAACGAAATCAGTAGCCCATTTCTTAAAGGGCTTAAGAACTAATTGAGGTTGTAACAACATCTATGTGACTGACCAAGGTAATCCATCCTCTAGAAACTATCACACCCTTGAACATATTAACTTGCATCACAAAAGATAGAGGGCCAATGTATCCCATATGCAATACCTTATGACATGTTCGCTTGTCAGCAAAATTCCCTCCATAAGGGCCATTGTGGGTAGCTTTAAGAATGTTATAGATGTCATCCTCACCTACACAGTGTCAGATTTTATAATTGGGTCCTATATAGAAGAGGTATCCTTCTATCCATGAGTAACTGGAACTGTGATGGATGGTTTTTCACTACTCCCCGTATGGAAAATGATGAGGTATTTTTCTTGTAGCAATATAGTTAGAAAAATTTTTATACGACAGAGTGTGAGTAGAAATTGCAAAAAAATGTTCATTTAGAAAACTATCCTCTATAGGTGTATCTTCATCATTATTATTTAGCTTAGATAAGAAATCTACTACTACATTATCTTTTCTTGGTTTATCGATAATGGTAATACCAAATTCTTATATCAACAATAACCATCTTGTAATTCGACTAGGAGTTATCAGTTTATTCATCAATACCTGATGGTTGAATGATCAGTTGAACAAAAGTGGGATACCTTCTAATATAATGTCAAAATTTATCAATAACATAGATAACAACCAACAACCAACAACTCTATTTTAGTTACTATATAGTTCAGTTCAGTAGGAGTTAGGTTCTTACTGACATAGTAAATCACATACAATTTCTTATCCTCCTGTTGTCCCAAGACTGCCCCTATTGTTGTATGAGAAGCATTTGTGGAGATATAAAATGGGAGCTTCCTGTTAGGAACACGTAATATTAGAGCTTTACAGACTAGTTCTTTCATTTCCAAGAAAGTTGCTTCACATGCATCTGCCCACACAAATTCTCCATCTTTAGGTAATAATTGGAAAACTCTATATGCTATCTTAGAAAAACAAATTCTATAAAACGTTTGTAATAGCTAGCATAACAAATAAAGCTACGTACCCTCTTTTGTGTCTTTGGTGTAAGAAAATTTAATATTACCTCTACCTTGGCAGGATCAACCCATATCCCTGTAGCTAAAAGCAAGTGTCCCAAAATTATTCCTTCTTCCATCATCATATGTAATTTTATTGTACTAAGAGATACATGTGTCTGTTTGCATCGTTTAAGTACTTTCTCTAAGTTTTCCAGATCTTCTTTGAAAGAATCCCCATATGGGGTGAAGTCATTCGTGTAGATTTCAACACTCTCATTAACCAAATTAGGAAAAATTCTGAATATTATCTGTTTAAAGGTAGCGGGCGCATTACAGAGGCCAAATGGAAGGACTCAATATGTGAAGGTTCCCTAAAGGAAATTAAAACTAGTTTTATCTTGATCGTTAGGAGCTATCTGGATCTAGTTATATCAACTAAATATGTCCATATATGAGAAGAACTTCTTCTCGGTTGGTGTATCGAGGACCTGGTCAATAAAGGGTAAGGGAAAGTGGTCTTTTTGAGTTTCTTTATTCAATTCCTTGTAATCAACACAAATCTGCCACTTACCATTTTTCTTCAAAATAATGACTAGTGGGGATAAACATTTCCTGTCTGAGATTCGATAAATAAACCCCACATCTAGTAGCTTCTGTAGTTCTTCTTTGACAATGTTCTTTAAGGAAGGATTCATCCTTCTTTGTGGTTGTCTAACATGTCAAAATTATTCTCTTATGTATATGTGATGGGTACATACATCAGTAGGGATTCCTTTCATATCTGTATATTCCCAGGCAAAAGCTTCCTTTTGATCCTGAAGGACATTCAACAACTATTGAGATTGGGAAGTCGAAAGGTTAGGATTAACGTTAAACGTTTTCCCTAGATCAATTGCTATAGGAATACTGTTATGGGTTGCAATAATAGGAATGTTTTCAGCTTGGTTTCTAGTTCAATGGTTTCCTAAATGGTGCAACCCATAACAGATTCTAATACTGGCAGTTGAATCAGAAATCGAGTTGGGGCTATTGATAATTGTGCTAATAGAATCATCTTTCATTTCATCTTTAAAATAGAGGGATTCAACCATGGTAAGAATTGATCTAATATTTTCATTTTCATGTCCAGGCTCCTCTGTAGGTGGAGATTTTTGCATTAATCTAAATCCTGGTCTAACGGATGAACTTGGTTCTGTAGGGGGATAAAGGATAAGGTTCTTTATGATTTCCCCATTGGATATTACCATATTCCCCAATCGGCACCCAATATAAGTGTCTGTGGTCACAAGCGAAGGTCTTCCTAAGATCAAAGGATGTCCCCCGACTGGAGATTGGGTATGCAACACCAGAATATCAACAGGGTATTTCCATGAATCTACAGAGATATTCACATCTTCTAACTTCCTTATCAGTCATACAATGGAATGGTCTACAAGTTCTAAGAATATAGGAGTTGGTTTAAGATCAAGAAGGCCCAAGGTAAGTATAGTTGTGGAAGTTATAACATTAATTTAATCTCCTAGGTCTACGAGCACCTTTGGATATCAACTCCATTAATATGTACTATAAGAATTGGGTTTTCTTGATCCCCATATTTAACAGGTGTAGATTTTCCCAACATTATATCTGATAATTTCCCCAGGACATGGATAGTGAGTGGATCTTTTGGTTTTCTTCCAGGTTTCCTAGAAAAAAATTCTTTAATCATTTTGGCATAAATCGATACATGCTTCATAGCTTGAAGTAATGGCATTTTCACAAATAAGTTTTGCAATTCCCCCAAAAGGTTGAATTCAGGATGAGGAATTTGTTTGCTCAAGTATAGTCTCTCAAGATAAGGTGCACCAATCTGACATCCTTGAGTAATAATTGTTTGAGAAGGGGTTTTTTGTCCCATGGGAACTTGCACTCAATCACCCCCAATTGTTCTAGTAGAATTCCGAAGTTCTGGTTTTGAGGTTTCATCATCAGTATGTTCAACAATTATTAGTGAATTTTGAGTATTTACCACCCATCCAGACCGAAGTTTCAGTTCATTACATTCCCTAGTGGAAATACTGTATGCAGGAAGGTTGAGTGTCTCCACCTATTGAGCCCCCCTATTGTTTGGATTCATATTGGATTTAATGGGTAGTTGTGGATGAAGAAGAGGATTACTAGTGGAGGCATTAGAGGGAAGTTGTAACTATTGTTGCGGTATAGTCTAGGAAAACTATCCTGAAGGAAGAGGAGGTCCACACCAGCTCTGAGACCATGGAGGGGTTGGGCCAGGTTGGGAGGGCCATGATTTCGAAAGCATTGGACATTGATAGTATTACATCGATGAAGGTGAAAAAGGTACATAATGTGGCCCAAAATTTAAATTATTAAAATACTGAGAAGGGTCTTGAGGCACACCTTGATTCATGTTCTTTGGTCATGGTTTTCATGGTTTATTTGATCCCATAAATTACAATTGCTATGCTCCTTCATTTGCTCCCTAGAAAAATGCCTTCATCCCATGAAGAGATGGACACATGCTAGTAGAATGACTTTGCTCACATATCATAAAGGTTTTAATAATATTGAATGGACATTCCTTTAGTGGGTGCTTCTTTGAGCATTGAGGGAAGAAAATATCCATTTCCGTCCAAGCTTCCATCTATTTTTGTTTTTCCTGAAGAACATCCAGCTGTGAGGACAATGTGCTTAGAATATCATTCCTTCAATTATCCAACAAGTTTCCAATTTCTACTTTTGTAACCCCACTGTTGGATGTCTTGAGAGCTCGTACTCCTTGCTTATGCCTCATAGCTCCACGTGAAAATTTGATGCACAAATCATAGATGGTGTCAAATTCTTCCTTTGAGATATCTCCCTTTCCTGCCACATTTAGGAGTTCCAAATATTCCTCCCTTAGCGCTTGGAGAAATATTATCTTTAAGATATTTGTATCTAGATCACTATGGCCTGATATTTTTAGAAAGTATTTGAAGAGTTCCACCAAGTCCTCCATGTTCTCATCCTCTTTCTGCATAATCTTAAATATTTCCTCCTTAATATCTCGGTATTTGTAGTAGTCCTAATATTTTTCAAGAAAAAATGTCTTCATGTCATCCCATGTTGTAATAGATTTTCCCCCTAAATCCATAAACCACTTAAGAGATGCTCCCTTCAAAGTAGAATGGAATATCTTCAATTTCTAAGCATCATAAATATAATCATATTCTGGACAAACAATGTCAAATTCCAAAGGGAATGTGTCCAGATCTTCAAAGGAAAGGCCATGTAAATTACGTAATGTTGTCAAAGGAATAGGCTTCATAGGTGCATTACCTCTAATATCTCCAATTGGAAATTCGATCATGGAAGTTGGAGGAGACATAAATAATTTCCAATATTCACTTGGAATCTCAACAGGTGCTCGTTGTTCTTCAGTGCGGGGTTGAATCTATCTAACAACACTTCCTTGATCAAATGGTGGAGTAAATTCCCTCAAGCCTTCTTCTTCTTCTGAACTGGAAATGCTCAATTCTTCTAATCCTCTGCTTCCTATTTCTTCTTCCCTGAATTCTGCTTACGTTATTAGGGGAGGTTTTGGTTGTGAAACTGATGACCCTCCATATCTCATATGAGATCTAATCCTCACAACAGCTTATGATGATGCTCCTGACCTAGCTCTTGAAATTATTTCTTGGATATAGGTAACTCTACCTAGATATTTCCTTCTTGTTTTTGGGGCTCTTCCTCTTCCCCTTTTATTCACGTCTTTGTTCATGCAATTAGAAAGCGAAAGGAAAACATTCAAACAATTCTGAAGCTTCTGACTTGGAACAGGGTGGGAACTTCCCTTCCCAAGATGAGAGAGCGGCCCCTAAAAAGAAAAAAAAAGAAAGAAATACAAACCAACCATAAAATTTAAGCTTAAGACCTGAAACAGAAAAAAAGAAAAACCTTCCCTTCCTAGGATGAGAGAGCAGTCATAAAAGAAACAAGAAATTATAATAACCAGGGAAATTTAATGCTCAGGACCAGGATCAGGGTGAAAATTTCTCTGTGCGGGATGAGATATTAGTCCTAGAAAAACAAGAAATAGAAATAACCAAGGCAATTTCATGCTCAAGACCTGGAGCAGGGTGAAAACTTCCCTCCCCAGGATGAGAGAGTAGTCCTAAAAAAATCAAGAAATCAATGCAAGCAAAGAGATCTAATGCTTAGGACCTAGAGCAGGGTAAAAAATTCCCTCCCCAGGATGAGAGATCGTTCCTATGGTCAATACTGGTTGTACTTTCATGCCTTCAATAGCCTCCTTGGGAATGACACTAAAATGTTGGTGTTCAGATATGAATTATGGAATTCACCCTTTCCCCATATTAATTGTCAACCTGAGGCTTGTTTGGTTATTTCTAGGCTACCATGAAAAGTATATGCAAGCCACAATCTCCCTACCCAACATTGAGCATTCAATCAAGAACATAATAATGTGTAACAACAAGTGATAACAATAACAACAATCAGAGTAACAAAAATCTAAGATTCAGAACAACACAACTTAACAAATTGTTACAATCAAAAAGAAATAAACATACAAAAGATAAATCTACGCACACCACTAATCCAACATCACCTGGTCAGGAGAGTGGGCCCAACTCCCTGATCAGGGTTGTGGTGAAAGATCAAAGACTAATAAATACTCAGAAGATCAGGATTTCATTAATCAAAATAAAATTACAAAAATTTATTGTTACATGCTCAAAACTCTCGCATCTCTCTCTAGTGGTGGATTGCTTTTCTAGCCCTGTAACCTTACTTATACATTCAATGTTACAAATATAATATCAATGATTTCTAAAGATTATGGTAGTTGTCTGCATACAAATATACAATGATCATTGAGACAAAAACATAATACAAATATAGCAAATGTATTGGTCGAATGGACCCTCATGGGTGGAATCATCATTATAGCCAAAATCCTAAGATAGCATTGTAAGCTCACTGATAAGCATGTGTTGAACTATAGTCTATTGACCATCATCCTTTCAAATCTGCAAAGAAACATGGGTTAGCAAGTCGAATAAGAAATGCTCTCGTAGGACTACACTTCATTGATTAATAATTCACAAAGACATGACAAATAGATATACCTTCATGCTTGAGATACAAATTAACCTTAAAAGGACATGAAATAGAGGAAGGAAATGGGTAAAAAGGGAGGTAAAAAGTAGGCAAATTTAGAAACCAATAGTATGAAATTTAAAATTACTAATTTCAAATTCCTAATTCTTGACTAAGGAATAAAGAGAAATAATCCATGAAAGGATAGTACTTATAGAAACATTAAGAAGAAAGGAGTCCAACATGAACTTAAGTAATATCTTAAGAAACATAATTCATGTAGGCATAACCTAGATGAAAGAGGTCTAATGAAAAATAGAACAATTTACAAGAGCTATAGACAGTCAAACTTGCATTATATATGGAACTATAAGAGACTATACATAGTTAGAACATAAAAGCTATAAGGCACTGTAAATTTTAAGAACCCTCAAATATTTACATGGTATTTAATATAGAACATGATGTACTCAATAAGGAAGTTTCTGTAAGCATGTATAATGAAAAATTTGTATAAATTGTATAGTACCTAGAAGTCTACAATAACCGTGAATACAATATGGGTTTGAAACCCCCTACTACAGATTGCTATTATAGAATATTGTAAGTTCCAACACTTCAATAATGAGTTCCTTATAGGAAAACTCAACAGTTAGAATTACAAATATCATCCACTAGACAAAGGAAAAGAACCTTGTGCCTTGATTCAAACAACATAACTCAATACTAAGTTGTGTGAGTACAAAAAAAAAAACTCTATATGATAGCAAGAGAATTCATCCATAGCTGGCATTATCTTCCACACACATTTTGATCAGGATATTGTATTACAGGAGAATTGTACCGTAATGGCTAGATCCAATGGATTCCTAGAAAAAGCTTGAAATAGGATCTTGATGCAAACAAAACACAATGGAAAATATATTTGTGTTAGTTATTGTATTATAATATCGAATTTCTAGTTAGAATTTCTAAATCAAAAGTGTCGATAACGAGAAGAGGTTATCAATACAGTAACCTATCAAATGGGAATTGTAAACTCAAAACAAGAACTCTAGCCAAAAAACCCTTAAAAACATGAAAAAAAAAGCCCCAAAAATGAAAAGCGTGTATGCAAGAACAATTTTCTTTTAGGGTAAATTTTCAACATTTTTAAAAAATGTAAGTAAAAATCAATTTTTTTGTGCAAAAAAAGATGAAAAAAAACATTGAAAACGAAAATTGTTGATCCTAGAATAACAATTTTTTTTGGGGTACAATTTCAACATTTTTTAGCAATGGCATTAAACATAAAATATCGAGACTCTGAAAAACATTAAAATTCCAACAATTTTTAGGCATGCCATTAAAGATAAAATATCATGTCTCTGAAAAGCCTTAAAATTCTGTCAATTTTCATCCATGTCATTAAACATAAAATATCATGACTCCAAAAAACCCTAAAATTCGAACTATTTTCAATAATAACATTAAATATCAAATACCATAACTTAGAAAAACCTTAAAATTTTGACAAATTTTCAGCGATGTTCAAATACCATAACTCATAAAAGTTTTCAAATTTTGACACCCAAATGAAAGAATCATTATTGCAAGTGTAATTTTTACTTTAAAGGCTAAAAATATAGCTCTTTTCAAATCTTAGCTTATGACAACCTATCCCTTTACAACAAAAACCTCAGAATAAACCATCCAAATGATGTTGGCATTATGCTACATGTGTTTTCCTTGATGTCAACCCACATATAGGATAGTTCAAAACTGATAAAGGGAAACTCACATTGTAACAGGTCTATCCAGAGGTAACCGAGTAATGGTATAGAAGAATAGGATGATGGGACAAAGGATTATATATTAGAATCGAGAAATCGAGGAAAGAGAAAGTTTTCAATTGTATACACTGTTTAACCTAGTCCAAATAGTGTATACAAGTGGGTACACAGAATAAAAGGAGCGTATATGTATTCACATAGCTTCACAGAAGGAAAAGCGCATATGGGATGGAAATTAAGGTTAAAGAATACAAAGGGTCCATACCATGGTATTAGCCCACAATATTCAGTGGACTAACGGTTGTTTGACCCCGTCTAAGAATACCATAATTTCTAAGCATTGTTTTGGTGGATGGTATTGACAAAGGCTCTAAGTATATAAGGAGGAGAAGGTCAAAGCGCTAGATGTGCAAGTGAAATATAATTTTATGAATACTTCTATCTGAAGTATATTTTGTGTTGTAAGGGCTATGGTTATGATATAGATCTGAAATATCTTGTGCACCCTTAGATACAATGTTGGATCAATATCATGAGACCTAAAATGACTTATCATTGTATAATCTGATATCTAAATGCTAACACATGTTTTATCCTTTAAATGCTATGATCTGGGTATATCTGAAGTCTTAAAAATATGCGAAGTTATAATTCATTATTTGCAGATCTATACGTAGGCTTGCCTCGATGAAGGTGCGTATAGATGCATATTCGACACTTCCAAGTAGCATATGCAGATAAACGGCTTGTTCTTCAGAAATGACTGATATATCTTATCATTGTTGTTTTTCTACTGTTGTTTGTCAATGATGTCTTCATTAGATCTAAAGTAAAACTAATTGTATAAGGAGATTGAGTCTTGCTAACTGATTAATTGAGTAAGAAGGGTGACCTTTGCTGCTATCTGTTTAGAACTTTGTAATATGACAATAGATCTTCAGAATGTGCTTGGTTATTACAGTTTTTAGTTTATAATTTTTATGATTCAGTATCTTTAGAGGTATATGCATGTTGGGTTACACAAAGTAGCATATGCATGTAGGTTTTCCGCATTGAAGTAGCGTATACATTCTGACATATGATTTTTGAGGTTGTAGTTGGTTCTAGTTGTTGATGCAGTGTTCTATAGCTCTGTGTTCTAGTGATAGTGATATGACTATTCAAAGTTGATGGGTTCCAATGATTGGTTGATGTAGTTGTATTTGATGGTTGTATTGTAGTGGTGGTTGATTTTGAGCTTCAATGTTACTGATAGGTCCAGTATGAAAATTTGATGAAACTTGGCCTATATATTGGGTTGATGTGTATGAGGAGTATCTAGTGTGAAAATTTATGAAACATGGTTCCTGGAGAAAGAGTGAAGGTGGTAACCTTCTATAGGTTGACGCGTACGTACTGGTAAACATATCAGCTAGTACAAGAGCTAGGGGTTGGACCTCACTTCTAGTAGAAGCTAGAAAACAAGTGAAGGTTGTAGCCTTCAGCAGGTAGATTCTTGCGTACTAGAAAAATCCTGCACCAATACAAAACTTGTAAACACTTTTATAATAAGAATATTTAAGACTAAGACGACATCAACGATGGTTTTTTCCCACAATGGGTTTCGACTTGAAAAATCCTAGTGCTTGTGTGTGTTGATTTATTATATTCTTACTACATCTATTTACTTCTTATTAAATGCATCACACTCTAATTTAAGTTCAACAGGCAACGAATTAGTTGTTTTACAAGTTTAGTATCTATACATTGGTTTCATTGATTATAGTTGCGAACATACGCTGTTTAGTTTCTATAAAATCGTGTATACAGTTTGAAAAATAAATTATTATTGTGAAAGGTTAAATACTGATTCACCCACCCCCCTCTCAGTATTTTTCCCAACAATTGGTATCAGAGGAGGTCCTTCAGAAGAATCTTGATCGCTTGAAGGAAGATCTATCAAGGTGAGTAATCATGAAGGAATGGGATCTATCGGACCACCAATCTTCACCAGAAATAACTTATCATATTAGAAAATAAGAACAAGAGCCTATCTCCAGTCACTTGGAGATGATGTTTGTGAAATTGTGGAAGGAGGATACCAATATCTAGCAGTAGTCCTCACAGATCCAACAGGAAAGAAATTACATGAAACCAATGCCAAAGTCGTCAATGAATTATTGGGAAGTGCATCAGAATTAGAATTCGTCAAAGACATGCAGCTCAACACAACCAAAGAAATATGGGACAAAAGCATTCAACACTACGAAGGAGATTCCCAGGTAAAACGTGCCAAACTCCAAACTCTCAAAATTCAATATGAAACTCTTAATATGAATAGTGATGAAATTATTTCTAGTTAATTTTTACAAGTCGATGAGATTGTAAATCATATGAAGAATTTGGGTGAAGAAATAAAGGAGGCTATTATAGTAGAGAAAATTTCAAGATCTCTATCTCCTAAATTTGAATCAAAAGTATCTTCCATTAAAGTGAAGAAGGATCTACAATCTATTATCATTGTTAAACTTCATGGAATTTTAACTGCCTTTGAAATGAGGAAAGGAGGTCCATCATAAATCAGAGAAGTCACTTTCAAAGCCTTTGCAAAGGGAATAGAAAAGGAAGATCTCAAGGAATCAGGATATATATTAGAAGAAGATGAGGTAAACTTTGTGAACAAACTTCAGCTGTGTACCAGAAGATTCAATGGTAAGCTTCCCTTCAAATGTTTTGCTTGTGATAGAGTTGGTCATTATGCTACTAAATGTCCTCATAAAGATAACCATGACAAAGGAAATGATTCTACAAAAGGTAATACGAAACATGTTGTTAATAAAAATTTTTATTATACTCATGAAGATAGTGATGGCCTATCTAATAGTGATGAAGGTGAATCTAATCAAGATATTAAACTTCTCATGGATTATGAAAATGATAAGTTTATGGATGTATTAGAAGAAGAAGATTTTCTTGAAGAAATTACTGAACTCAAATTCTGCTTGGAATAAAAGAATATAGTCATAGCCACTTTGACACATCAACTCATGGAAAGGGAAAAGCACAATGAAAAATTAGAGTGTGAAGTAGTGAGTCTATGAAAGGTACTTGAGAAGACAAAATATCTAAATCTTAGATTTGCTAAAGGATCAAAAATCTTAGATGAAATCTTTAAGGTTCAACGTTCTCCTCTTATAAAGACTAGTCTTGGATACACTGGAGAAACATCCCAATTAGAAAAGTCTTCAGCCATCACCAAAAGTTATCTTGATGCAACAAAAACCAGTCAACAATGCATGAATCCTAAGTAAAAGCCTAAAGATGCTCCTCGGTTAAATCATGATCATTTTACTCCAAGGGTGAACTTCAATAGAAGCACTAACCCAAAGGTGAACAATACCAAAATCTTTTATGATAAAAAAAGATTCTTCTTTAATGAACAATCTTTTTCATGCCATAACTTTGGTCATAAGGTTGCTCAATGTGTTTCTTACAAAAATATCATGACCAGGGAAGCAAGAAAACAAAGGAGCATGATAGGAATCAAGAGGAGCCCTTATAATAAATTTTCACCTCTTCAAGATGAAATTGAATGTTCATTTTGCAATAACTAAAATCTGAGTGCAAGAGAAAATTTCGGACAACATATCAAAAGGAGAAAACATCATCAAACTCCAAGGTATGGAAAAGGAAGGAACTACAGTTGGAAAGATATGTCATAGCTATGTTTGCAGAAGGACAAGAAACTCAGTGGTACATTCATGGTGGATTCTCTAAACACATGATAGGTGATAAATATAAACTCCTTTCATGCAATGCTTTAGAAAAGGGAAAGAATGTCTCTTTAGGAAATGACACACTAGCTGTCATTAAGGGTAAAGGTTTTGTTTATCTAAAATAAAATGTTAAAGCTGGAAATGTTATGTATGTTGATGGATTAAAGCATAACTTATTGAGTGTTAGTCAAATATGTGCTCAAGGAAATGAAGTTGTGTTTTGATCAAAAGAATGTGTGGTTCATGAGCTTGGCACAGGAAAGACCACAATCAAATTGTTACGAGAATAAGTACCCTAGGGATTTGTGTCAGAACCCCAACAAAGCAAGAGTAATCTACAGCAAGAAACACGCATAAAAATCAAGCAACAAACTTAAATAAACAAACTATGTATGGATGAACATACCCAGATGTCCTTCGTTTGGGTAGTTCCAGCAGGGTTTAGACCCTCTGCAACTCCTGATGATCTTCAAATTTGCAAATCAACCAATCCGAACATACATAGCAGCATATAGATAAAGCATTTTAATGAAATAAACTTTATATCATATCATTAACTAATATGATTACCTGAATGGAAAGATTTTACCTGAGTATTCTTCTTCCGCCATCAAAACAAGATTAGAAAGAAACAATTGTTTGAGGCAGGAATACCCATGCCCAGAGAAGGTAAAGCATGTCTGCATATCAAGTACAAGCGGATCCACTATGTATACAAGTATAAAAGACTGAAAGTACATAATGGATCATCTGATTGTGATCGAACAAGTACATGTCTGAACATCACATATATAAGAAGATGATTAATGAAGTTGAAGGATGAAGCTGATCACTGATGTCAAAAACTAATCCCAATAATACCAAATGAACATGATGGAATAAGATGGTACTACATTGCAACTCGGATGCCAGCATATAAGATGTCGTTGTGAAGGACTACAACATATAATGTGGATGGTGTCGACTAGCAGCAATAGGAGAAACTAACAAGTGAACCAAATAATGTTGATGCAACTTGAGGTCTTCACCGACCACCATGGTACATTTCTACACGATGGGAATAAATGATCTAAAGTCGACCATGTGAGAAATTTCTTGATTACTAGTCATTGATGTATACCATTAGCAAATGCGAGACTACTCACCGATAATGATAATGAGAGTTAAGGTACCCAGTACAATCTAACAAGTGTGAATAAATGAACTGAGGTCAAACACCTGGAAGAATCTATCAATCAGGGGGCAATGATGGTTTCCCACTGTCGATAGCAAAGGGTCTACCATTGATGACTACAAACCCCAAGGTACTGCCAAATGGACTCTAGATCTTTGCCCCAGAGTAATGAGTCATAGTCGATAGGAAAATATGTGCTAGAAGGAAGGAATTAAGGCATCCTTCATCAATCTAGCATGAGTGTAACCCGTAGGCCAATAATGTGGTAGAAATCGGACGAAAAAAGATGTAGTAACCCAACCGCAGCACGTTTCTGGCATACGCAAGATGTAGCTAGTGCATGATAGAAACCCTCTAAGCCAACCAATAATGAAAGCGGACACAAAGGTGAGGAATCCACCAATAGGGTCAAATGGAAACCAAAACACTGCACGAATCCCAATGTGTGATAATGAAAGCTGAAGTCGAACACAAGGGAAACCACTCAGTCAAAGACCCATGATACTGATTGATGTTGAGCACAAGGTGACCTATCAATAATGAAAATAGGGCCAGGGTGCAGCCCTAGGCCTGCCCTTAAAGTAATATGTCATTGTCGATAAGGACACGACCCACGAGGAAGAAGTCAATGAAGACCTTCTCAAATTGGCATGAGCAAAGGACCAATATAACTCATGTGATAACATAAAAGACACTAACAACCAGGGATTTCCGACTAAAAAATAGGTCAAGGGACACCACAGAGAGGCTGACTCAGGGTTACCTCCCTTGAACAAAAGAACAACTCAATGATGACTATGTGGCAGCATATGATAACTCTGTATAAGTTCGTCATGCAGGAGGCACGAGCGACCTCTCCATATGATTGGAAGAGATAACCAATCGGAGGAGAACTGGCTCAATAACAAGGTTAAGGTGTACCTAAGTCAAACTAAATCCCACCCAAAATGGAGGAGGGACTTTCTTTTGAGTGCTTTGTTAAAGGGCGACATATCTGACTCTAGCTGCCAACAATATATGGAAATGTTGTCCCGTTCCCACTCTTTTTTTGGAATATATAATTTTTTTTGTCTTTTTCTTTAAGCTGGAAAAAGAATAAAAGAATGCTGTAGTACATTGGAAAGAACAAGTGTCAGCGAAACAGTTGATCTAGTTCCTGGGATGGTAACAATCCTATGCTCAATCCAAGGAGGTGAAACTAGTCAAAGACAGTCAAAGGGATGTTCCTTCCACGGATCAAAGGGTGTGTCAAGTTGTAGAAGCTACGTGATTGCAGGGTTGAGTTTGCAGAAGGCATGGTCAAATAAGTGGCCTAAACACGAGTCCAAGTGACGTTGTCTCAAGGCCAAAAGCTGCAAATAGTCAAAATGCAATGTAGTAGTACAACTCAACACAAAGGAGCCTCTAAGGTATAAGGCCAGAACAAAGTGAAAAAGCAAAGAGAAATGATTCTTCAACGCACACGTCATGGTGGGACTAAAGAGGACTCCCAAGCCTACTCAATGTATCAACATGGGCAACAAATGTAAGTGAGGTGCTAACTACAATGCCCATGTAAAGGAGGGCTCTACCATCATGTCATGATTTAAAAATCGGCAAGTGAACATGGTTTACTAACCATAACACGATGAGATCGACCCTATGGCTAGTGTATCAACAAATGGAGGCCGTATGCAAGGTGTAATGGAGAAAATGGTTTCCCTAACCTATATGCTAGTGAGTAAATGATACCTGCCATGACAAGTCAACGGTCATGGAACTGATATGAAATCTTGAAGAAGCATCCATAATACCCTGAAAGAAAAACCTATTCCCGACAATCCAAGCTCACAAGTTAAAAGATTCATGAGACAAAAAAAATTAAGTTTTAAAAAAAATTGACATTTTCAAAGCTATAAAATGACCTTTTAACTAACCATTTATACCATTTGTGTTGAGAGAAAAAGTTGTGGAGAAATAAAGGAGTAAACTTGCCCCCCAAGGAATTGCACTGTTCAAATTAGATCAAAATCATCAGGTAACCCCCAATTCAAGCTTGCATTACTTTGTGATTGTTTTAAAAAAAAATTATTAAGGTTTGACCATAGGAATTTATGTTAAAAATTTCAACTCGGCATATACACGGGTTGGATGTTATGAACCCGCGTATATGAAGGCCTTACATGCGACTGTGTGTAAAAGGAACTCGCGTATACGCGGTTTGAAATTTAAACACAAAAATCTAACGGTTGAAACTCAATTTTTTTCCAAGATGACAATCACATGGAGAGAGAGGGAGCATACCATAATTGATAATGAAGTTATGAATGATCAATAGGGATTAGATGCATTGAGGGGATGTGGCTTGTTGAAATTTTCCAAAATGCCCAAAATGAAAGCCAACACTCGTCTGCTTGAAATGCTAATCCACTATTGGTTTGTCAAAGATGATGCATTTATGATTGATCAAATGCCTTTGTGCATAGAGGTGGAGGATATTTACTTTATCACTGGTCTCTCCTGGAGAGGAGAATTTGTACATCTGCCTGGGCAGACATGAGGTAGTCTTTTAGTGGAAGACTACGTACACATTTACTATCTTGGGCATCCGGAAAAGAATGGAAGTCAGATTCCGATAAAACATGTGGAGAGCTTATCCCTGAGGATTCTACTGTTCACCATAGCCAGGATAAACGGATCAGCCTCATTGCACCAAGCTTCATGAGTATCCATGAGCTTGGTCATGGAGTGCCTCACCACTGTTTTTGACTGGTGTACACCTCTTCTTACCAATATGAAGAGCCAGTTTTCCTCCATTCAGAAAGGCAGACCAAAAATTTCAGATATGGGACCATTTTATGCTCCTTCTTCTTCAAGAAGGTGCCTGGGCTATGTCCCAAGGTATCAGTCTCTATCAGCAGCCCCCAAGATCCTTGGATGGGTAGGTGGGCTGATTTGATGAAATGCCTTCAGGGAAAATTTTAAGAAACCCCCCTAAATTTATAAGTATAATAAATGGGCGAATCTCCATGGTATATAGGAAAAATGAAGGCGATTTTATCAATAATATAATATGTATATATAATTTTTGGCGAATCTCTCACCAGGCATGGTGAATATTTTACTCAATTATAAAATCTTGTATGATATTGGTATTACCATGGGTTATCACAAACTTGGAGCTTAAAAATTACTATTACTAATTTATAAATTAATAAAATTAATAGTTTATTTTTATTTTATTTTTTATTTTAACCAAGCTAAAAATGTTTAACATACATTAAATTACAACATCCATTTTTACTCTTGATCCACCAAGCCCCGAGAGGGATCAAATATTTTTTCACTCTATGCTAGTTTGCATATCACGATATTTGATACTCTCGGGGGTTAGTAGATCAAGAGTAAAGATGGATCTATGCTGGTTTAATTCCCCCATTTAAATAGGCTACATTCCAGGTGAATACCATGGGTCAATACCATGTGCCATTTTGTGAATACCATGGGTCAATACCATGTGCC
>APFE031099892.1:127143-188303 GCA_000404065.3 Pinus taeda
ATAACTTTTTTTGTTAAGGGAAACTAGTATCAAAGAAGGTCTACGTAAATTTCTTTGGAAGAAGTGAAGTAATTATATCATCTTAAGTTGTAGTTGGACCCTTTATGAATAGTAGTGAATGAAACCAAACTAAGACGCATTTTTAGTTCCCTATAATACTAGTGTATTCCCTCATTGTTATTGTCAGTGTAGCCCCATTATTGTTATTCTTGTGCCCATGTAGTCCCCATATTTTTATTATTGTGCTCCATAGAAGCACATTATTATTATTGTTGTGCCCTTACATTATTATGGTTATGTCAACTATAATTATATTATGACCCCTTAGACTCCTATATATAGAAAGGAGTTTTTCTCATTTGAATCAAAGAATTGTTCATTTATGTAATGTAAAGGAGGTTTCCACCTCGAAAAGGATAATTTTTAAATCGTTGATTTATCTATTTGTGAGCTGGTTGCATAACATTTGGTATCATTTTAGGTCCTTATAATACTAGTGTATGTTAGAAAATTATATATTATAAAGCAATGGAACACATAAAATATTGCAGAAATATAAACACAGAAAACGTATAAAACAAGAGAGACACAGATATACATGGTTCACACAGTTTGGGCTATGTCCACGGAGAAACAGCTAGTCCTTCGATTTATATTAGCCACCAAATGGAAGAGATACAACTTACAACATATCCATTGTAATTCCCTCTTCCATTTCAAACTCCTCTCTCTTCCTCACTCAAAATATAGATCTACATAGACGCAATACAATTCCCTCATAAATAGCGAGGGGTTGCCTTCTAGGGAAAAAAGCCCCTAAATTAAACATAACTTCTACTATCAGATCTTCGCCTAATGAATGGCCTAGATTCACTACGAAATTACAACATTTTACAAGGAAATTCTACATCTATTCTTAGCTTCGAGGGTGCTGCCCTCGATCCCCCTGCTGGGGGGGCTTCCAAAAGGTCACAACTACTCCCCCTTGGACCCCACTACAACAAATATTTTATGGGAGGCGTTGCTACCCCATTTCAAACTGGGGTCCAATGCAGCGATACCTCTGAATACAGAAGATAGTTAGGTTCCACACCCAACAATCTCCCGCTTGGAGACTGATTATAGCAGCTCCATCGCTGCTTGATTTGCTGGACAATGGCTCCACTTTGGACATGGCTGTTTCTCATCTTATACATCATACTTGAACACCAATTGAAGCTAAGTAGATTCTTAGTTTCTCTTTGGTTACAACTTTTTTTAACATATCTGCAGGATTCTAGCTAGTGTGTATCTTTTCCAGCTTCAACTATCCATCTTCCAATGCTGAATGTATGAAATGGTACTTGAGCTGTATATGTTTAGTCTTGGAATGAAATGCAGAATTCTTTGCAAGATGTATGGCACTCTAGCTATCACTGTATAACTTGCCCAACTCCTGCTTCTTACCCAATTCATTGAGAAACCTTTGTAACCAAAACATTTCTTTACTAGCCTTTGTAGCAGCAACATACTCTACTTCTGTTGTTGAGAGTGCAACAACACTTTGTAGTCTTTTGAAACCCAACTAACAGTTGTTCCACCTACAGTAAACACATACCCTATTGTGCTCCTCCTATTATCACTATCACCCGCCATATCTGCATCAACATATCCCTGTAGAGCAATGTTTGAACCACCAAAGCATAATGCTTGATTTGTGGTACCTCTCAAATACCTAATAATCCACTTCACCACCATCCAATGTTCTTTTCCTGAATTGTTCACATACCTTCTTACAACCCCCACTGCATGTGCAATACCAGGCCTTGTGCAGACCATTGCATACATTAAGCTTCCAACTACTGATGCATATGGAACTTTAGACATAAGAGCCATTTCTTCCTGTGTCTTGGGACACTCCTCCTTACTTCATTTGAAATGGCTAGCCAAAGGTATACTAACTGGTTTTGCATTCTTCATATTAAACGTTTTCAACACCTTTTCAGACTCTTCCTGAAGAAATAGAATGTAATCACTTTCTGAATAAGAGATCTGATGATCAACTTTTCTCTGATACCATGTAGAAATTTGAATAATATAACACTTATTCATAGAGATTATCCTGATTATACACTATTTGCAGAATGCATGCATAATACATAACCTCCTCTACCATTGATCATCAATTTGCGGAATTAGAAAACGATCGCATGCGCACATTGAAACATCAATCACACATATCAACACAATATGTAATGGGGAAAGCATATAACTGAAAATCCCCAACTATCTGTATATTATAATGATAGAGAACATGTAACAATACATTGTACAATACTCCTCACAAGTACTTAGTACTATCTCCACATGCTACACACAAACTAGCTCAGATTTGAACAAGTCACGGGTTCAAATCTCCTCCACTATTTGCTTGCCTCTACTGCGGAATCCATGTTGAGAATATATGATATCCAAGTTTGAATCCCCTTGGATTGTACTGCATAATCGTCATTCGCAATCTCAATCAATGATTGTGCAAATCTCATGCACAGCTATAGTCACAACTAATAGTAGTCTCACCCTTTCACCCACCTCTAACACTTGTCTCCATTGAACTCTCCATACACTGAGTTAACTGATGTATTCTTTAGTTGATTTATGAGTTAATAATTAGTGAAATAATTAATAATTAATTCACAGCACTCATCACTAGTGTATTTGTCAGTTAGACTAAATACAACTAGTTCAACTAAGTCAAATTGAACACAACTCCATCAACTCCTCAATCAACTCCACCAAACTCAATCACTTGAGTTCTAACTGAAGTCCATCATGCAATAGCTCAATTAACCCATAGAAAAAGCATATTTCCTTCTGGTAGTTGCATGTGCCACATCTGTAGCTCGAATTGAAGTGCTGCAAGAGGATAAGATATTGTTTATAGTCAAAATATTATTAAGAGCTAATAATATTCGACTGTTCTATTTTTTGACTGGTAGTCTAAAAATAGACTCCACCCATATGTCTAAAAATAGAGGTTCATCTACTTTTGCCAACATGACCAATCATCCATAAATAACATCTTGCAACTCATAGACCATGATCCATATGTCTAAAAATGAACATAGTCTAAAGATAGACTTTGCGCCAAAAATAGCCTGCGGGCCCACTTAGTGAAGGCGACTTCTTTTTACTAAGCTCCATGATCTTGTGGCATTTTCAACATGTTCAATGGAGGGCCATCTATGATTTATAGCCCTTTTGAATTCAAATTCGACCTTTCCCCCCAGATTCGACTCATTAATGCATGACTGGTGATAGATAGTCCCAATTCTAGTTTGGACTTTGTGTCTTAATTGCCCACCATCCGCTCCTCATTGTCTGAAATTGGCCATCTTGTCATAGATAGTGACACCAATGGTCAATTTCCAGTCTGTCCATGCAGCAACGTAGCTCCTACTGTGCGACTACGACTCGTGTGACATACCCACCCTGCACGCACCCCTATTGTCGCCTAGCTCCCTAACGGAGTGTTTTATAGCCCCGCACTCTCTTTCAACTGTTTGGAGTGGTGAGACTATCTCTTCTTCAGCTAGTGAGGTGGTTTCACCCCCTTGGTGCACTACTATTTTGTCTTGGAAACCAACCCTCGACCAAATCGCTATTGTCACTGCTACGCATGCTAATGGATGTCGCGCGCTCTCCTGATTTCCCTATAGAGTGAGGCGTGGTCTTAACCCCAGCATTCAACCTACTAGCTCGTAGTCATACTCCTTCAACCCATCCTTAGGTTTGCACGTATCTGGCTACAACTTTCCATATTTTTCATTCAAAAAGTCTTCCTTTAGTTCCTTTTCCAGTTGTTTAATCTCTGCATCCAACATCAGATTCTTCGTTCTCAATAGTACCCTGTTTCTCTCCAGTTTGTGAAGTTGCGCATTCCCTTGCTGAATGGCTTCCTGAATCTCTTCATACTCATCTTTGCGTGGTCTTGTGAGTTCTTCAGTCTAGACTTTGTGTGCTGTTCTCTTCACTAACATTGCTAATCCACGACCTTCTACAGAGGTTCCTCAATTCTTATACCATTCTGCAACCGCGAACTCGTCTTTGCGGCCAGGTTCTTGCATAGCGCCATTTACGCCAATCTAACCACTGGGACTCGTAGGTTCCCTTTTGTACATTGTAATTGCTATCCCCTATTAATGACTTTGCGTACCTTGGTGAACGCTTCCCTCGTCACACTTGGTAGTATGATCCTTTTTTTCCACCAATGCGCCATGTTCGAGCCTGCCATTGGAATACTGTTGTGCACAGGAATAGTCTGTTTGGTATACGTCTGTATCCAGTGACTCAGGTAGGCACGCTGACTACTTCGTCTTGGTTGCCCGGCTCGTGTTTGATGTTGGGGACTTCCAAATTGTAAGTGCATATGTCTTCTACATTCGCGCCAGTTCCCCATAGTCTTCTGATGTGTAGTCCACCATTGAGCAGGTGTTGCGCGCAACACCCATTTCATCACCTTGTAACGTTGTTGTTCTGGTAGCAGCATTTCAAACTTTTCTAAGAATTCATCCACTCTTGTTACCTCATCACATGTTGGTAGTTCCCTTCCTTTGGTCGTCATGCACCGCAGTGATCTAATCCTCATGTTGCAATTCAGCGTTGTTACCTCGTGCAATCGACTCTACCAGTGTTCTATCTCCTCATCTGAATGTGAAGTACAAGAACTGTCGTGTTCCCATGAGATTTTCCCATCTGTTGTTGGGTTAACCTGATCTTGGTCTTGCACCATTATCTAGTAAATGCAATCCAACTCATTGTTGCTGTCATTGTAGCGTACAGGTTTGGTGTAGTGTGCTCCTTCAGTCGGATTTAGTGAACTACCACGCGAAGGGATTTTTTCTCGAATATCATCTTCCTCTTCTTTAGATTGATGACTCCATTCATATCCATCGGCTAGTATATTCCTAACAACGCGGGATAAGGATTGCTATCATCGACAATTTCTATTACTTCAAAATCCGTCTGTGTGCTCGCACCTTCAATATCAACTATCACTCCTTGCAATCCTTCCATGGGCACGATCTTTTGTTGGTTCACCATCTGTAATTGAATAGGGGACCACTAAAATGCGGGCCTACCCATGCATTCCCAAGTTTGCTTAGGTAACACTTTCGCGTCCGACCCCAAGTCTAGGATAACCTGATCCATTTCGTATAAACCAATCTGCGCCGTCAATCACATCTCTCTCCTCGTGCTCACTATATGCTTCCCCAACTTCCAGCATACGCGTGGTTCACCCGATCCCGTGCATCACGTGATCCACTCTTGTAATCCTTTAAGTTCCTTATTGTCATGCAACAGTTTCATGTAGGTCTCCAGAAAGGTAGTAAGCATGGAAGGATCCATCCCCAACTCTGGTTGGTCCTTACTACCTATTGATGCCTTGAAAATCATTGCAACAACATCGGGGAAAACCACCCGGTTCGGACCTTAATGCAGCTCCTTTTCCGTTTGGTATGGTGGCTCCGACTGGAGATAATGGGACCAGATTCCCAATGATGAATAGAAAGGGGATGGATGAGTGACTGGTTTTCTAATAAGTGATAATGGACGGATGACTTAACCTAAAAAGCGAAAATACAAATAACTATTCTATCCTGGGAAATTTCTATTCTTAAGTGCAACGTTTGATAATCTTTGTTCATAAATAAGCATATAGATGACTCTATTTGATAAACATAGGCATTCATTCATATAATAATTGCTTTGGTCAAATAGTTGAACAAAGTAATTAATAAAACATTGTTACACTTGTCTTTTATATATTACTGGTACATGTATGACTAAAAGAAAAGCATCCTGTAAACATCCAATAGTGGAAAATATAAAGAATGTTGTTGAAACACATGCATATATTCAATAATAGCAAGAGTAATCAAATAAAAATTCACATAAAAAGAATGAATTCAGAACATAGATAGTAGTACCATATGTGCTGCAAATCATTCCCAACATCAATCGCAATTTGAATTCCTTCTTTCAACTTAGAGGTACTTTTAAATAAAGGCAGTAGTGCACATCCACATAAAATCTTCGTTGTCAAAGATTGAAATAATTTGGCCCAGTCTTTATAAAAAAATATACCTGAAGTACAGTAGTGCAACTCCAGGTTTGAGTCTTATACAAAAACTAAGGACCCTTTCTAAATGCATGAAAGGGTCTATAAATACTTAATTAAACTAACTAACTACAAAAATAAAATGTTATTTAATTGGTATAACTTGATCTTGAATATCTTCTCCACAGTAATTTGGTAGTCGGCAGCATGATTCATCACTCTGGCTGTTTTCCCTTTGATCTGAGTTGGCATATTGCTAGCATCGGTTCCACTTCTTGAGGGCGGCTGAGACGAGAATGGAGCTGAGCCGAGTATGCGCTCGTGTATATCAAGAATGATACACCCAATTGCATCTATTAGACACTTGAGGGTGGCTCTCTGGCTGTATGGTTTTACTAGGAACAACCAATAGGTGTCCCAAGTTAAACTTTGAATACTTGTAATCAACATTCCATTCTTTTCTAGCTCCTGATAACATGATTGCTCCAATGTTTTAGCCGATAGCAATTTACCTGGTGTACATTGCGAGATCATATTAGATAAATAGAGAGTATTGTTAATTAATTAAATGAAATTACTTGTGGATAATTTGCATCTAGAAACTTCTCTCTCTGCCTTCATCAACTGGGACTGCCATTCCAAGAATAGGATTTCTTTATGTGATTCTAGGATTTTAGGAAAATTTGCTGCCTATCCCTCACTGGTGTCTTGCCAAGTAAGAAAATCTATTAAGGTCTCATCGGCCCGCTCTAAGTCCTATCTAGCATCGACTGATTTATCGATTATTGATGCTGTGATATCACAAAGGGGTTCAACTTGAGAAATTTTATGACACAATAGTCTTATTTGTGTTACCAGTGCCTTATTAATCTATAGCACTTCTGTCCTGAAATCGGCAGGCTGCGAAAGACTCTTGAACTTCTCTATTTGAAGTGATAATTGAGCAATTTTCTCATCTTTTGTCTTCACCATTAGTTCATTCATCGTCTTCAATTTTTCCAACGCTTCTGATAATTCTTTCTGTCTTTGAATCGCGCTTGAATCTACCCTCTATTTTTCTTCAAGTAGCTGCTTATTCAGTTGATTATTTAACTGCTGCTGAGTTGACAATTGTTGTTCTAATTGTTCAGCTTTCTGTTGTGCCTCCGATAGCTGTGTTTGTAACAAAATAATTGCCTGCTATGTTTCTTTTATCAAATTACTCACTTCCGATGCCTTGTCCATGGTGGCCACCGAGTAGGCTCCGACATACTGGGACAACTTTGTTAGGTCATCAGAAGGATCGAACTCCTCTTTCCAAACTACGTTGGTTGTCTCTGTTTGTTCGGGGAACAGGGAAGGTTGATCAATCCTTCTCCTTTTCCACTATTGCTTTACTACGACCCTCTGTTTTGGGCTGTAAAAGACATCCAATGGAGGTATATCCTCCACCTACAAAATGATTTGATTCGAAGGATCTTTCAGAATTATTTCTAAGTCTGTACTAGGGGGTAGGCCTCTGGTTCCTTCACTTGGAACCTTTTTTGACGTTGTATCCTATGTATCTGTCACTTTGGGTGTATCAGCATCTTTTGAGCTTTCTAGATTGCTTATGACGGAATCGAATTGCTGCCATTCTTGGAGCAATTTCGAATCAATCTGGGTATCGACATTCACATCCTTGCTGCTCTTATCCTGCTCTTTTTCCTGTTCCTCCTCATGTATTTTTTCTTGCTCTTTCCTTCGCGCTTCCTCCTGTTCTTTCCTCTGTACTTCCTCCTGCTCTTTACTCTAGACTTTCTCCTGCTCTTTTCTTTGGACTTCTTCAAAAATTTCTGATGTAGCAGGAGGTTCATCAGTAAGTTGCTGTTCAAGCTCGCTTGATTGTGTCATCAGGGCAGTAGCTAGTAAATCTAGAGGCAGAGTTTGCAACCTCTGCTCTCTGAGTTTGTTGAATTCCACTAACCCTTCGTCATGATATCTCATTTTAGCTAGTGTTTGAACCTGAAATAATGACTCCGCCGAAGAAAATAGGTCATCAAACTCATCTTCTTTATGTTCAAACTTAGTGAGTTTTGCCTGTTCAAGTACATTAGAGACGTTTTTTCTTGGGTCAAATCGTTTGTTAGGAAGAGTGCCTAGATTCAGTATATTTATCTTTTCTACTTCTTTCTCTGCATGCTTATAGTCATGTAGAGTGTAAACACCACACCTTAGCGGAAAAGGAGGCCAAACTTGCTTCTTTGAGTTCCTCAGAGTCTTGGTCACTCCTGCGGACGTAATCTGATATGCTATTTCTCTAGCCAATAGTTTGTAGGGTATGTACAAGGGAAGAACATGAGGCCTGGCAAGGCTGCCGAAAACTCTTACATATGTAAATTTGTCCTCTCCGAACTAGTTTCCTAGGGTGGTCAAGTCAATCTCTGCTTGCGAAGAAATCTTCGAAGCAGGTTTGTCAAAAATTGCATAGTAAATGGGCAACATAAATCCATTACAAACTTGATACAGGTGGTCTTTATAATGGGCTTTCCACAACTTCTGTTGATAAATATGAATCGTCATGGGGTCTTGTGGAGTCCATCTCCACCCCATCACAGGAAATTCAGAGTTAAAACAAAGAGTATCTAAGATGTAGGCACTATAATAAAATGGAGGAATAGACCTATTGGTAATGCGAGTTTTATTTCTGAACTCAAGAATAACAGTAGCTAACTTATCAGATAATATATTTCCCCAATCCATTATTTCACTATTGACTGCTGCTGCTATTAAAGGAACCATCTCTATTGAGAATTTTGAGGAATCATGCAACCCCCAAATTCTACACATCATCGCCCCAGCGTAACAATAAGGAGAACATAATGAATCAACAGAGTACTTACCCGAGGACTCATGCTTGTGTCTTGCGGGGTTCTGCCTCAATTCCCATATAGGTGCTGATTCAGTTTCATTTTCATCTCTGAACTTCTCCAGAAATGCTTTGTTATACTTCTTCTGTGGTTCAGGCCAATGGTACATTTGTTTCAAATCATTGGGTTGAAATGAGCCGAAGACTCTCCCATCGATTGTGCAAAATGTTCTGTTTGTAACCAGGATTTCCTCAACTGCCCACGTTACTACATCTGTGTATGGAAGAATTTTCTCTCAAGCTATTCAGTGTAAGTAGGAATCGGCTAAATCCTTTAGGGTAGCCTCGGACTTTCGGTTTGAACCTGTTGTAGCTTGTACTGATACTGCTTCAGGCTCTTTGGCTTCAACAAGATTATAGATGCTTTGCCAACTAGTATTGCCAAGGCCAAGACAGGTAGTGTCTGAGATCAATCCTTTTTTACTTGGTCCCAGATCAGCTGTAGATTGTCCTGTCATTGCGGGAGCTGAAGCTCTTCCAAATCTTTTAGATTTCTTCCCCATTTGGCCTAAATTTGATGCTTCAGAGGAGCTCTGCGCAGGAGATAAAATTAACATAATGCAAAGAATAGGTGGTGCGGACCAAGTATGAAAGAGTTATATCAATCAATGAATAATGAAGGATTAAAATAATATTGTCGCGGATACAACCTCTGAAGATATTTTGGCATAACTGCTCCATTAATTGGCCATTTAATCCTGTCAATAATTTAAATGCTCATTGTGTCGTTTATTTGCCGAATAATTCATTTAAGCGTGGCTTTGATTTTTTGGCGCTTAATCACAAGTGAATCACTATTGGGAATAGAAAGGCTTTTAATAATAATTTAACATAATATACTCAAGCCTTTTCAATCCTTTTTGAAATTTGCACTTAACTTTATCACAATCAAAAATCAGAGGAATCATCGAGTAGTTACATTTGTGTCATTGCGAAATCCCCGATCACCGATAGCGATAAAGCTAATTCGCATCGAGAGATTTAGAAGGGTGACTTTTTTTTGTGTATGCTATATTCCCCAATCGCCGATAGCGATATCGTATCGGAGCAAAGAGAGAGGGCCTTTTGTTATAATCGCTTACCTTTCCCGATATCCAATAGTTATTCACTTTTCGGATCGGGGCAAACCAATGGGTCTTTTTGTTATGCATCCTTTGTTATTTCGATATGCGATCTTGCGATCACTTTATCGCAATAATAAGGAATTATTCATTTATTCTAATAAGACCGATTTATGTTCATTCAAAAGGTTTATAATGTATTGTTTCTTTTGGACCTTTTAAGGAATGATGAGTTGATACAAATTTTATTCACAAATCTAAAAGGGACCCATTTCATATTATAGTTTGAAGGTAAAATTTTATGAAATGGGGGGTTGTTGTACAACACAACACTACCTGAAGTGGAGGCTTCCATGAAGCTCTTCTTAGCTTCCATAAAGGTCTCATTTGTGTGTTCCAAGTCAAGCTCGGGTTCCTTTGTAGGGGCCTTGCGAACCCATGTATCTTCCTCGGGCTACTTCCCCTTCTCTTCCCCTATGGTTGTGTTGCTTCTGAGCACCATGTTTGCATTTAGTTCTTCTTCGCACAGTTCAGACTTCATCATTTGAATATTCTGCATTGGATTAGGTTGAAGTACCTTTTCTCGCACATCTGTACGATCAACATAGGACAATCTACCATTTCGTGGTCAAATTGAGAACAATACGAACAAGATATTCTCGTTGGGTTGTTACAGTCACGAACATAGCACCCCAGCCCACTACAATTGTAACAGATTAACTATCCTTGGCCCCTCCCTGGCCCCATTCCTCCTCGTCCTTGACCTCCCCCTTGAAATCCACGACGCACCATCCCCACGGTTGGGTCAATGCCTTGCATTTCTGTCTACATTCTATATGCTGGGACCCGCTCCATCATTAACTCGTAGCTATGACAAGTACGCTCGGCGTGGCCCACCAATCTATAAAAATTGCAAAACAGCTGTTGGGGACTCTACATTTACTTATGCAACAAATGACAATTGTTTTTCGTGTGCTTTCCTCCCACCTGACAGATCACGCACTAGAGTGCGGGTGCCGTAGTTGGCCCTACCTGTGCCTCGGGTCTAAACAGCATTGGTCCCCCTCCTGACAAATAGTTCGCGAATATGGGACAATGATTCCTGTTGTGGCCCTGGCCTTTGCATTTTATACACCATATTTCTTCACATGCCTCTGGTTGTGGAACACTATCTTACTTTAGACTCTCCATCTCTAAGCATAGGTTCTATAGTTACGCGTGGATTTGTTGAACTCCCAACCCAGGATCTTGTATCAGAGTCTCATCCAACCTCATCACCATCTCCAATGCTTTAGCCTTTGTTGAAAGATTCTGTTGTGATAGCGCCATCCTCAAGTGTGATGTTAGGGATGCCACAAACCATGCATGGTGTTGCGCATCTGAAAGTGTCATATTAGCCTCACGAATTGTACTTTTTAGTCACCGATCTAGATCCTAGGGGGTCTTGCCTATAAGCATCGTGATCTCCTTAAATCCAATGGTTGACTATGTCTCCGATTTCAACCGGCTAAATTCATTGTTCAATGCATCCTAGATCTCTGCCACTCCTGCATTTGGGTGATCGTTAGAGTTCTTGATATACCACGTCAATGCGTGATCCTGCAGTGCACTTGCTAATGTAGCCTTCTTGATTCTATCATCCATAACCCCTTGTGCTTCCCATACTACCTTTATGACGAACCAGAACTGATATAGGTCCTTATTTCCTACTCCTCTGAATACGGGCAGCTTGATCACGCTCGCCATGCTGAACTGCAGGGTTAGTTGAGGTGGAGAGGGTGAAGGCAAGGGTGGGGGACATGAAGTGGGTGATGGCATGGATGGGGGTGGTAACTATGGAATCCGTTGCTTTATCAACAAGATCACACTTCTCAGGGAGAACTAAGAGAGCTCCTCCTCGCTTTCTCGCGAAGGTGAAATCAGGGGACTGTCCCTAATCCCTCACTACCTTTGTGGATCTTTCTACTCTGCATTATCCCAAACATTAATGTATTCGCATAACCCTCTTTTCACATAACAACATATTAATCTAGGTATTCAAGGATTTAATGTACTTACCTCGTAGTCCTTTGAGAAACCATCATTCTGCTTCACTGTAGCTCACGGTTGTGTCTATCGTGAACTCAATGATGAATCCCCCTATTATCTGATCGAACCAATGATCCACAACCCGCGCGATATTATCTTCTGATGCCTCTAGTTTTCCTACTAACTCCAGAGTCCACATTATCAGTTGATTGAGCTTGTACCTTCCCTGGCTGTCAGCTAGCCTCGTGATCCACTCGTACAATTCAAAAGAGAAGGACGTGAAGAAGATCTCGTGGATTTCCATATATACATATCGATCCATCCACATTTTCTCAGACATTTACAGAGTTTTGTTTTCTTGTACCACAAATTCATGAAGTTTATGATATAACCACTCTTCAATTTCCTCCTTCATAGGGTTCCAGTGTTCTGACATCAGACATCTCTTGGATAGATCCCAGTCCCAGCAATGAAACCATTTGTTGGCTTGTTGGGGCCTAACCCAAGTTTAGAAGTGTTTTAGCAAAACAAATCCCGAAACTACTGGCCCTTAAGGCAACAGTCCGCGGAGTGCAAACTAAGGTCTCACTCGAGGTAGTATGGGAGGGTGCTGGAACTAGGTTTCCACACCCTATGGATGCCTTAATGAGGTCTGGAATAGTCGCGAACCAATCCTGCGTGCTTGTGCTACTCCACACATCTGTCTGACCTTCGTGTAGCTCTGTACAAAGAAGGACGAGGCGCGACCTAGATCTGTTACCCTTTCGGTGTTATTATTATAGATCTGTCTTAATTTTGTGGGCCCAGTATTCTTATTGACTCATTTAACATTTATAACCAGTGCGCATAATCATAAATGATAAAGAGATGCATAAATATATAACATAAGCATAAACATATAGATCGACGAATAGATGCACAAGATTTTAGAATCAACTTAGCTTTTATTAACCTTCTGTTCCAGTACAATCCAATTCCACCCTGTGCACTCAGTTGCATCGGTCCGCACACACAGCCGTAGAGCCTCTTCCTACACCTACAACCCCAGACTCAGACTTACAGACTCAGAGCGAATATCACATTCAAAAACCCATAAAAATCCAGATCAAACTCAAAAACTGAACTGCCTTCTACACTTAGAGCCTCGCTGTATTTATACATTCCCATGGTCTGCAGACCATGGGTAGGCCAACACATTGTATATGAAATTAAAATATTTTAGGGTGGAGAACCCTAGACTCTCACGCTCCGCGCCCGCATTTTATGGGATCTTACATTACTTTTGACCAAAATTCAGGCTACAAGCCCGAAAAACCCGCTATGGGGGGATCCGCTGCCCAACAAATTTTACATCTATTCTTAGCTTCGGGGGCATTTCACCCAATCCCCTGCCAGGGGGGGCTCCCAAAGGGTCGCATCCCCCCTTGCACCAAATATTTTACAGGCGGTGTTGCCACCCCATTTCAAACTAGGGTCTAATGGAGTGATACCTTTGAATACAGAAGATAATTAGGCTCCACACCCAACAGTGTAATATAGGGACCTAACACACAAGATAAAAGTCAAGAAACTAGCCCCTCAAATGAATTGAATATCATTTCAGAATGGAAGATGGAACAAGAAATAAATAAAGAAGAATGTACATCACATGTTAAAGATAAAGAAAGCGACGAAGGTGTGTACATATATCTATATGTTGGTATGATTTACAATGGTTGAAGTTATGAGGTGATGGGAAAAGTACGAGACATATTATTATATCATCCTCATGCTCCCTTCCCTTTTGATATATAGAATATCATATTAGCTCTGGTAGGGCGGGTGGAGTTCAAACATCTTGAAAAGCCAAGTATTGTAGAACTAAAGGCTTAGTTGAGCCTTTAGCATGTAGCCAAAGTTAGCTTGGGTAGAAAATTTGGTGAAAAACACAACATAACCACTACGCAAAGCTTCGGTCAATCGTGGAAAACACCTTAGCAATAGAAAGCAATTATATTTTCCACAGGTGGAATCGACTCAGTGGAAATACCCCGGTGGAAGCATTTAAAAGCCCAAGTCTACGTGACAAGGATAACATCATCTTGTCAATGATTCCCAGAAGGGTTCACCCCAAATATTTCAATAATGGTCCAAGAGTTGTAGTACAAGGATGAAAAAAAGTGGGTGGAGACCACTTGACTTTGACATCATCTTGTTGGTCATACTTGAAGGGTTCACCCAAATATTTCAATAATGGTCCAAGAGTTGTAGTACAGGGATGGAAAAAAGTGGGTGGAAATCACCTGACTCTGAAATCCTCAAAGTATACCTTGATATATTAAAGTTCGTGCCCAAAGCAAAGCATTGAGCCATTGGTGATGGGACACAGTGGAAGAGGACATATCAAATACCAATAAACAAAGGTTCAAGTGAACGCTATTGGCCACCTAATCCTAGAGGGATCAGCCTGGAGAATTCAATTAGTGGAAGTGTCAGGTTGTAGAGTGTGAAGACACAGTGGTAGTGGATAGAGAAAAAGACAATGAACAGAGAGTCGGGCGGACCCTACCAACAAGGTCATCCCAGCGGGTAGAGCCCAGAAGATTAGCGATATGGCACAAAAGGGATACATTAGGTTAAAGGGGGCTTCAGACTTAGCACCATACATGGGTTCTAATAGAGAATTTCTGACCAACGATGTAGGTGTTAACAAAAGAGAAGGAACCACATAGGAATCAAAAGGGCTAAGAACCCAATAGCTTAGGCAGTTGTCACGGAGACTGGTCCTATCACAGAAAATAGGTAAAGGTTAAGAATAATGGGTGCACCTCTGCATTGAATGGGTGAAACTAACAAACGAGAAAATATTGAGTAGATCACCATCATCTCTAAGTCTGCCAGGTCCAAGAAGACACTTCGGGGGCTAAAATAGCGCGTTGAATAAGCCAACCCTAGCCTTCAGAATTTTAAAGTCGGCAAGTGAAAATATCCCATCAATGACCAAGATTGATCCTACAAGGGTTAGGCCTCACTCTCAACATTTTCCACTCACCCCATTAGAGTAGGGTGACCACACTTTCCACCAACACGCCAACATAATGGCAACTTCAACAAGCGAGCATGATTTTTTCCAGGGACGAGGGCCTTCCCTCCTCCACTTCCCATCCAATCCCATGTCTCCACGTATCTTCCATCCACATGTCATGCAATGATACTCCCCTCCTACATAGTCACCACCTGCTTATCGTTAGTGTTCAAATTTTAACCTATTTTAGTGGTGTTCCTCTATCACACATCATGTGCTCAACCCCATTTAGCCAATGCCACCATAATGAATCACTTCTGTCGACCAAGGATTTTGATCCCGATACTGAAAGGAAATGTCATACAACAAGGGAAAACTCCAAAAAAGCGGAAATTTAAGCATTTACATGGAGAAAATGATAGGTGAACTGGCAGGTAACCGTCAGAGGAATATAATGGCAGAGGTGTGGCCAAATCATCAACCCACCATGAACCCAGGTAATGGAACTTGAGCCCACCTTAGGAAATCATAGGAATCAACAATGGAGATATTTTGTTGTGTCAATAATGACACCTCATGTCTTTCATGTTTTGTGAATATTTTTTATCAAGGGAACCAAAATATGTTATGTAATCATTTGGATAATTAGGCTAGTTGAAATCTCAGACAAATGTGTAGTTCAAATAGATGTAACATTCAAGGATACTTTTGTAAGTTGTTATTATTTTTGTTCTCCCTATAAAAAGGGAAGAAAGACTCATTAGTAGTGGTTCTGGATTATCCAATTTTAAGGGTGATATTTTCCTATTCCAGAGGTTGTAATTGTTTTGCAACTTTGGGCCCATGACATGTATTTCATTCTTGAAGATTAATGAAATAGTTTATGGTGATTTGAAGCATTAGGATATCTAGTATGTGGTCTACCTTTGTGTGTCATTTCATTTGATTTTATTCTTCAAAAGTTTTGTAATTGTAGTTGTTGGATTCACTCTTAAGTCGCAAATTTACTTATGTTATGTTGTAGCAAACAGTACCTGTGAGATTGCATATTTACCTGTGTTATGTGATAGCACATGGTTCATATGAGGTTGCATATTTACCTCTGTTATGTGATAGCAAATGGTACCTAAGAGATTGTAGATTTACCTATGTTATGATATAGCATATAGTACCTGTGAGATATTTAGTTGAAAGCCTTAAAACGCGCTCCATAATTTCTGCACCTCATTTCCTTTATCATTTCATGATTCTGCTGGGATTTAGTGCATAGGGTTTTGTGTTTGTCTAGTCCTCTACACTGGGTTTCTTCCTTATATTTATTTTTTCCACGTTTATTGTAACAACCAATCACATTGCATTCTCTGTGTGTAGCCCACCAGATATGAACATTAACCCTTCCAAATGATATATTTTTTATGTGTATATTGAATCTACCTCTGAGAAGGGTATTTGAGCCAAATTTAAATCATTTTACATTTATCTCTTCAACATCATTTATTTATCTTCAAGAGACACTAAGATGTTCTAGGAATTGATCCTTATCCTCATCTTGGGAGTTATCTATAGGAGCGACAACATCTTCTATCACTACTTCCACGGAACGAATTTGAATATATTTCCTTGGGTAGAAATTTGTGCATTCCTTTGTCTAGTGAGAAATGGAAGTGTGGGTTGAGATATCTCACCTAAAGGGGTTTCAAAATGGCCCTTCCTGTATTCTTGGACAACAAATTTTCGCCACTATATTTTTCTTCTATCATTAGTTATCCTCATCATGGAAAATTTTAGGGACTAATATTCACAAGTGGGCTAATTTTACATGATATTTCTAAAAAACAATTTGCCAATTTCTTTTTTTTATAAAGATGATTTGCCTGAATTTTACAATATAAATTATTTTACCTTAAAAATTGCCAGCATTATATAGAGAGTATATACAATATTATTATAAATTTAAATAATTTTACAAATACATCAATAATTTTTTTTAGAGTTCGCATATTAGTGAGATTCGGAAATGATTTTAACTTCAAGATAATTTTTGAACCTTAAAAATTTCCCTGATCCTCATCATGTTCCTAGATTTCAAGAATGGTATGCCTATTTTCCTAGATTCAATGGAAGGAAAAATGGGAGGCCAACCAAACATCTTAAGGAATTTCGTGTATGCATGGAGCAACAAGGTAGTTTTCATGAAGATGTGAAAATGAAGTTGTTCATGTATTCTTTGGATAAAGAATCTAGGCTTTGGTGCAAAACCATACCTCATGGAAGCATATCTTCTTTGAAGAGCTTTCACATAACATATAATGATTTTTGTAAAAGATTATATCCACCAGATTCTTTGTTTAAAGATTCTTGTGAAATTTTTAATATTGAAAATATTTCTAAGGTTGATGATGCTGTTGAAGATATTTGTGGAGCCCGACTCCAAGAAAACATAAACATGAATCAAGAAGAATTCCTAGCAATAAAGAAAGGAAGAAGGAGACATTGTTAAGCTGTAAGCAAACCCTTAGAGATATTTTGTTGAATTTGATGGTTCTCCTCTATATGATTTGTGTGACGCGGATGGGAAGTTGGGTGTTGCAAAACAATAAAAGTCCCATTCATGGGAAGCTGCACAAAAACAGGAAGCTAGTAATGGGGCTAACAAAGAAGCTTCAATTTATGAATTCCATCCTTTAGATGGGGAACAAGGTATGAGCATATGCCAAAGACAACCATAAGAAGAAAATGATTCCCAACAAATAAATATAGTTTCTTCTTTTGGGGAGGATGATATTATTGTAGACTCTTAAAAGGATTTGCTTACAAGCAAGTCGGAAGAATATCACCGACAATCCTTTTCAAGAAGATCCCAAAGTTGAAGAGCCAAGCACTATCTGTGGCTTCCTTTTGCAAAAAGATTCATGTTTAGAAATTTTTCAAGAAATGGAGGAAACTATAAATTTTTCTCATTAGTTCTATGATCCAGTAGCTGACTATATGGAATCATTCTTTGGTGAGAAATAGGTCTAAAGTATGTGGTATGTATTAAATGTTTCACGTAAAAATTCCACATGGTGCATGCCCGTTTTGATTTCTAATTCTAGTAGCACAATAACAGAAGGTCCAGCACCTAGATGTTGGGTTGGTATCATTGGAAAGTTGACTTCTCTCGATTGAATTGATCCTAGTACATTAGTAGGAACTGCACATTAATAAGCCCCACTAGGTGAGCATTTAATTTCTAGTTTTTAGAAGTTATAGTTCTGCATTTCATTTTAGGAATCCCAACAAATAATGTTCCAAGGATATTTTCTGGTTTTACAGATTCAATGTATTTTTTACTCCATACCCAATGATGAAGGCTACTAGTCTGTAGGTTATCAACACCTTGCCCACAAGGCATTGTTCCCAGTTGGAGTTAATATTGTATCCTCCTCATCCTCCATTTACTTTTTACATATAGCGGAGGAGATTGAATTTTGTAGGTCAGAAGGAATTCAAAAATCCTGAAAAGCCAAGTATTGGAGAACTAAGGTTTAGATGACCCTTTGGCACATAGCCAAAGTTGTCTCGGGTTCCAAATTTGGCAGAAGGGATGGAAGAACCTCTACGTGAAGATTTGGGCAACTGTGGCGAACACTTTAGTAGCAGAAAACAATTCTATTGGCCATAGGTGGAACCCACCCTGAGGAAATACCCTATTGGAAGAATTTAAAATTGCAAGTCTATGTGATTGGGAGACAAGGACCGGGATAATTTCATCCTAGTGGTCATACCACCAAGGGTTCACCCTGAAGATTTCAATAATGATGCAAGAGGTATAGCGCAGGGGTGGAATAGAGCAGGTGGAGCCCACCCATCTATGATAGCCCTGAAGTATACCTTGGCATATTAAAGTTAGCGCCCAAAGAAAAGGTTCAGGCCATCTGTGTCTGGGCATGGTGGTAGAAGAGAGAGTGACAACCAATAAACATAGGGTTGGGAAGACCCTAATGGCCCCCTCATCCTAAAGGGATTATCTTGGAGAATTCAAATGGTGGTGGTGCTAGGTTATAGAGTGTCAGGACATGATGGCAGTGGACATAGCAATAACCAATAAATAAAGAGTTTGGGGAACCCTGCTGACTAGCTCATCCTAGTGGGTGGATCCCAGAATATTGGCAATATGGCACAAAGGAGATACATAAGCTTAAAGGGGACACTAGACTTAGTGCCAGGCACGGGTTCTAATGGAGTGTTTGTGACCAATGACACAAAGTCGTTAACAAAAGAGAAGGGCCTGCGTAGGGCTCAAAAGGGCTAAGCACCCAATATCTTAGGTCGTTATTGTGAAGATCAGTCCTATGGTGGAAAATGGGTAAAATTTAAGCAGAAGGGCCCATCTTTGTATTTAACAGATGAGTAAAAAGCAAGTGGGTCACCATCAACTCTAAGGATGCTAGGTCCCAGAAGACACTTTGGGGGGTAAACTAGCACAACGGATAAGCCAATGCTAGACCTTGAGAAGTCAAAGTCATCAAGCATAAATAATCTATCAATGACCAGGATTAATCCCAGGGGGCGTCAAGCATCACTCCCAACATTATCCATTCACCCTACTAGAGTAGGGGGAACACACCTGCCACCAACACCCCAACACAACAATGACTTCAACAAGGGAGCACAATTTGTTGTAGGGTCGAGGGTTTTCCCTCCTCCACTTTCTATCTAATCCCATGGCTCAACATGTCTCCCATCCATCTGTCATGCCACCATACACCCCGACTATATACTAACCACCTACTTCTCGTTAGTGCTCAAATTTTAATTTTTTTTAGCATGTTCCTTTGTCACCCATCATGTCCTTGACCCCATTTAGCCATCACCTCCTCCCACCAGGGGTTTTGATCCTCATAGGTGAAAGTAAATTCCATACAAGAAGGGCCAACTACAAAAAAGGGGAAACTTTAGAAGTTAATGGAAGAAAACGACAAATGAAATGGTAGGTAAAGATGGGAGGAATACAATGGTACAGGCATGGCAAGATCATCAACCCGCCATGAACCAAGATAATGGAGACTGAGCCCACCTTAGGAAATCTGAAGAATTGAAATGGAGATATTTTGTTGTGTCAACGACACCTCATGTTTTTCATGTTTTGTGAATATCTATTTTCAGGAAGGAATCAAAATTTGTTATGTAATAATTAGGACAGTTAGGCTATCCACACGCTCAGACAACTGTGTAGTTCAAACAATTTTACTCCGAAATTATTTTTGTAAGATGCTCTTATTTTCATTCTCCCTACAAAAAGGGAAGAAATACTCATTAGTAATGGCTATGGATTATCTGGTTCTGGTGGTTCGATTTTCCTATTCCATAGGTTGTACTTGTTTTACAAATTTCACAAGTTTGGGCCTCCAACATGTATTTAACTCTTGAATATTAATAAAGAGGTTTCTAATGATTCAAACCATTGGGATATGTAGTATGTGTTCTACCTCTATGTGTCATTTCATGTGTTTTTCTTCTTCAGAAATTGTGTAATTGTTGATGCTGGATTCAGAGTTATGTCAAAGATTTACTTATGTTATGTTGTAACAGACGGTGCCTATGAGATTGCAAATTTACCTATGTTATGTGATAGTGGAATAACCCAATAACTAGATTTTTAAAAGAGTGAAATGTATCATTTATATCGGTATAATAGATACAAAAGAAAAGCTATTGGCATGGAATATTTATATAGATAATGAGTATACGATGTTGTTACAAGTCTATTTGGGCACATCACTCCCGACATTTAGATCAGTACAATTAGGGCTCATGAAACCCTAACTCAATTGTTACATGCCCTAGACAAGTCTACAAATTGAATGCTTCCATCCATGAAAGTTTCCTAGGTTGAAACCCTACTAAAATGCCTCCTTGGGATACTAGTGCAACCTTGGTCAAGGGTAACTGCACTGCAGAGAAGTTAGCCCCATTCAGGCCTGCACTGCAGTTCACCTAGGCCCACTTTGACCTGCACTTGGCAAGAATGAGCGAACTTGGCATAGGATTCTAGGAATATTCCTTGATTCTAGAGAATTCTAGAAGGATGACCAGCTCTTATTTCATCCTATGAGGTCAACTTTGGATAGGATATGGATCAATTACCCCTCTATCCTCTCATCCCTTTCTCCATGGAAGCTAACTCCAATTTTGGAAAGCCATTCAATGCCCAATTTATGACATAACCACTTGCATTTCCCTATAAATTGGCCACTCATCATAGTGATTAGGAAGCTGGAATTTGAAGATTGTAGAGAAATATTGTTGCTTTGAGATTTGAGCTCATGTCAAGTAATGTTATGCTGCTAGATTGATGTGCTTTTAGTGTGAGGAGGGTTTGGATTGAAGCTGGATGAATGACATGGATCGAACCGCATTAGGTGCAACTCTTCCTTCTACATCAATAAAGATGTTAATTCCTTTTCCCATATTCTTGTTCATATCTATGATGTGTATATGTTTAAATGTTGTAGATTCCATTTATTTATAGTAGATAGATCATGTACTTTGATAGTTGTCATCTTCTGTTTCTGTTGACAGGTGCCAATTGAGCAGATTTAGTTTGAGTTGGAGTGACTGTAGGTTTTAACCCCGTACAGAAATTACCTGGATATGAATTCTAAAACACAGAAAATAAACAATGCGAGAACATAACACATAAAACACATAGACATAGAGATTTTTCCCTAGATCCCAAAACTGAGACTACTAGCTTTATTTTTCACTATGTTCCTTTCAATGTTATAATACATATTTATACATGTTGAAGCATCCAATACCATGGACCAAAAACCATCGCATCCAAAACCATGGACCAAAAACCATCGCGTCCAAAGGCATGTGCTAAAATCATGCACAAATCATAGGCGGGTCTGCCCAACCTAACATAGGTTCCAAAACCAAAATTTTTAGGGGCACTACCTCAGACCCCATAGAGTGGGGTTACCTGCACCCATCAAACCCATTGTGACCCCCCCCCGCTATGCAATTGGCACAAAGAAAGGGGGGCTCTGCCCTCCCTCTAACTCCCCGGTTAACTACGTGGGCTAGTCGTGGAAATAATATAACACAACCCAACAGTGACAGGAGGAATTCAAAGGAGATAAAAGGAAGCAAAATATCACATGTAAGTTCCTTCATCTCATCTATCTATTATCGGAAAAGGTTAAACCACTTTCTTTCTATTGTTCTAAGTATAACTTCCCACTTAGGGAAAATGTACTTATTTGTAGGTATAAATTCCATATAAAAAATTTCCAACTCCATTGGGGAATGAATATCATCCATGGTAGTTTATCCTCATCATATTACATCCTAGCATACTTTACTTGACTTCAGTGATCTCTTTTCAGTCATGTTGAAGTGTTTTTTTGGTCAAAAAGTGTGCTTGAATGTCTCCTGATTGGACTCTCTGGCACCAACGCAGTGTTGGTCTTGACACAGTGTGCTACAAAGTAGCCTTATCTTAAAGACGGTGCACTACAGTGCACTATCTCCCAGTGAGGGCTACACTAATCCTGTCAAGATAAAAAACCCATCTTTGGCTTGGTTTTTTCCAAATTTTCTTATGATGTTGATTGCTGAAAGATCAATGTTTTCTATGGTTCTTAAATCAATTTGCATTTCTTCTCCTAGCCCTATGTTGGCCTTGATTGTTTAGTGTTTATTAAGAGATTTATTTATCATTATCAATTCATTGTCAAAGTTAGCTTACGTCGATTAGTCTTTTCTAAAAAAGAAGTGTCGTAAAGTCTTCATTTCTTTGAAAAAGAAACTATCCTAAAGTCGTTGTTTCTTGTGAAAAGGATTGATTGATCATTTGTGCATTTAGTTTCCTTTTTTCATCTAAACATTAAAGGAATGGAAACAAAAACATGCATTATTCATTTAAAAGTTTGTGTGTGCTTGTAGGAATAGTATAGGGAAAGTTGCATTAGATGCGCTCTATGCTCTTTGTTTAAAGATTATGATTTTTGTATCCCTTTTAGTTATGGTTTTCATTGTTCAAAACAAATGAAAAGAATGTTTCTCATCATAGTTGCATTCCAGGAGTTTTAGAAACATCACGCAGTGAACCTGAAAGGAAAACTTTTAAACAAGATCAACTAAAATTTATCTCGATTAACCTAATGGAGCATTGTAACTTAATGCATAACATTTAGAGGTCTAGGATAGAAACGTGTTCTGGCGTCATTAAACATAGTAGCTATCGCTAGTTTTCTATGATACATTCCAAGTGTGATACCTCATTCCACACACATAAGTATATAGAAGCTCGTTCACGTACTTTCGAGTATATCGAGCGGTGTTATAGTATGAAAAGTATAAGGGAATTCTCTCACTATGCGATTTCGCATTAGACAGTGCTAATATGAATTGGGCCTCCACATACTTTTAGGTATATTTGGGGGGACTATATTAGGTTGCTATCCATCCATAGGTAACCGAGTCGGCCACCTTGTATATTGTGATACACCAAAAAAAGAATTTCGGGAGATTGCCTGGAGGTATGTTAAGTCCTTGGTTTACTGAGGTAGTATATTGCAGTTCACAGTTACTTGGTAATCCATTTGCCTAGATTATCCCTCTTTTGTTTTGTTATTTTATTTTGATTAAAATAAAATTAATTGACCACAGATAACATCCTCCACGTCACTCCTTAGTTGATATTAGGTTGAGACATATGGCAACAACTCCGGAGTCCACCGATCAACGAATTCCTTTTGATGGAAATCCTAGTCCTTTTCCTCCTTTTGAAAATATTAGTGCTCCTTATATGGCTACATTGTCCCTTCTGAGACTTACCATCGAATTACCAGTATGGTTGTTTTGAACCTCCTTGGCCCCACAACTGAATATTCCTACAACTAGACAAAATCAACCTCCAGTTGATCCTAAAGTCAACCATTTACCTTCTTTTTCGGTTGTTTCTTCCTCCCCTTCTTCCTCTTCGCCTGGTGATAGTATTGACACTAATAACCAAGTGGATAAGAATAAGGAGAAAGAGAAGAAGAATAATAAGAAAAATAAGCAGGGGGAAACCAAGCAACCATTGCTTCGAATGCAACTTTTGATGAGAAACTGTCCGATAAGCCTCACAAACTTTGATATCCTTGCAAATTTTGTACGGGAGACCATCTTCTTAGAAATTGTTCTGGTATTCTTGAGATCTTCGAAGAATGGTCTACTCGTTCACATCGTCCTCTATCATCAACTTCTGGAGATCATACTGGTGACACACCATCAACTAGTTATAGTAAAGTTCATGGAAATAAGGGTAAAGTTAATTTTCCCTTTAGGTTATGTGCAGGGAATCACCCCATTCACCTTTGTCCCTATCTGGATGAAGCCAAAAAAATGTTTGATAACCGTCCTAGTTCACCACAGTGACTTCCATCTGGTTACAAGAGACTCTCCCTTAATTCTTCACTAGTTGATGAAGTAACTAAACCAAATCAATAGTCAATAAAACCCACTCTCTTTGAATGTGAATCCCATGAGTCTATACCTGACCAATCACAGGTCGATGAAACAGTTGACCTGATTTCACCTTCTATTAATCTTACCTTTCCCGTAGAGAGTAAGTACGATACCACTCAGGTTATTTTCGTTTTTTCAAATTCAAATGATCTTGGATGAAACCCTCCTGTCCCATCAATACAGGAAGAAAATCCTCCCATTCTTGTAACTCAAGGTGGTAATTCTTTCGTTCTTACAGTACCCCCTCCAAGTAGTTTGGTCACTTCCATTGATTGGAATCGACTGGCAGGATGTCGTCTTCCTTCTTATGTGCCTTTCTAGATCATAGTACAGGTTCCTAAAATGATTGTATCTAGCACTATTAGAGATGAAGGTGCATCTGTGAGTATCCTTTCCTCCACTGGTTGGAAGACGCTCGGTTCACCTCCACTTGTGCCTGTTACCCAGAATCTGTTGGCTTTTAACAGAGGAACCGGTCAACCATTAGGGGTCCTTCTTCAGTTGCCTATTACTTTGGGAGGGAAAATTGTTTATCTAAATGTGATGGTAGTCCTAGGCCCTTTATATTAAAATTTAATTCTTGGGTGAGAGTATGTTTATGACATGAGAGCTATTGTTTCAACACTCTTTCGAGTGATGTGTTTCTCGCATGAAGGTAGAATTGTCACCGTTGACCAATTTTCATTTCCCAGTCCAAATATGGCTTCTAGTCAACCATCTTCCCTAAATGTCCCTTTTGCCCCAATGGTATCTTCCACTCCGCAGGTCAATTATGTGGCAACCTGTTCCATGCCTACTTCAACTGACGATTAATTCCATGATGTTGTGCATTATGTATTGGAGACATTGGAACCAGATCTCTCTAATGTTTTCCTTGCTACATACCTATTCCAGAGCATTGTTCTCCCACCTGATGAGAACCTCTTAGAAGTCATGGCCTCTTATGGGTCATGATCAAGGAATGTGAGGATAGTTCCTAGTCTTCTGACAATCTCATTAAAAAATGAAACAAAGGGCATGAGCATAGTTCCTTGTCTTATGTCAAGCTCGTTAAAAAATGAAACAAGGAATATGAGGATAGTTCTTTTACTCTGTCAATCTCATTAAAAAATGAAACAAGTCTTAGAGCACAGTTCATTGTCTTGTGTCAAGCTCGTTAAAAAATGAAACAAGGAATCTGAGCAGAGTTCTTTGTCTTGTGTCATGCTCATTAAAAAGTGAAATAGGGCCCAGAGCATAGTTGCTTGTCTTGTGTCAAGCTTGTTAAAAAATGAAACAAGTAATCTGAGCAAAGTTCCTTGTCTTATGTCAAGCTCATTAAAAAAATTAAACAAGGTCCCCTGGAGTAAAGTTCCAATTCAATTCTTTGATTAGATCTCGTAAAATCCCAATTGAGTCTTTCACTTGATCTTGTAAATGAACCTTCATTCCATCCACCTAATAGCCATGAGAAGTCCACTTAGGTGAATGCAATGAAGCTTGGGGGGGCATGTACTTTGAATTGAGTCACTATGCTGGGGGCATGCAAACTTATAGCAAGCATAGTTTTTCGTTTCAAGCTCGAGCAAAGCTCTCCATGGTTCAAGCTTGTGTAAAATTGAACCCACATCCAATTTGCATCTCGTGATTGTCATTTTATCACCTTATTTCTATTAGATGAGCCTTGGTTGTTTCATTCCATCATCACCATCTCTTTGGCCAAACATATGCTTTCATTTGTTTTTTTTTTCCTTTCCTGAGGGAGCACAGCGATGAGTTGTTTTATTAGCCAGCCTCTTGACCATTACATGCTTTGAGAAATTCCACCATTTTCGGAACCAATTTCTACTCTTTGTACCACTCGTTCCTCCAGGACGAGTCATCTTTAAGCTCTTTTAGGACTCGTAAGAAATGAAAAGATCATCGAGTATTTTCTTTTTTGCCTCGTGAAAAGAAAATAAAAAAACAAGGGGTCTGCTTTCAAGCTCTTTTCCAACTCTTTAAAAATGAAAGGATTGTCGAGTGCTCGTCCTTTTCAACTCATAAACGGATTGGAAATGACATCTAATCAATATAAGTTTAACCCTTTTTTGGACTAAGATAGATTATTTACGAAAAAGGAATACGTTGATCGAACATGGTCAATAAGTTCTCTCTTGTATTATTTTATGCTTTTTCAGACTTGAGAGACAAATTTATGAAAAAGAACTTGTGGAGTTTTCTTTTTGTCCCTTTCCAAAATCTCTAAACATGAAAAGGACTGAGTTCTCATTGTCATTAAACTCATTAAAACATCAAATAGCAACAAAATTGTCCATCATGACAAGACTGAGTTTCACCTTCACTAGACTCGTTAAAACATTACATAGCAATGGATTCACCCAAAGGGTGGAATTATACTACAAGCATATGTTATCCTCGTCAAGATTGTTAAAAAAATAATGAGGTACTTGTTAGTAATGACTGGGGAAAATGGGAAAAGGGATAAATAACTTTATGGTAGCAAGTCGCACTTAAACATGACACTTTTACTTCATCTCTGTGATTATTTGCGTTGGGTTATCTGCTTGATGTTTATCATACCTATGGTCTATCACACCATCCATCACTTTGGTTTTGGGTCAATGCTACCAATTCATTAAGTGTCACCGACATGTTCAAGAGAAGTCACTCAGTAAACTTCATCCTTTGCAATCCTCACAAACCTTAATTTTCATGACTGCCATTCCTGAACATTGTGTCATCAGTCACATTCTGTCTTCAAAATCATTACACTTATTTTGTCTCATTGATGGGGGATACGTCAAGTCCCTCCTGCAATCAGTCGCTTCTTATCAACATCAACACATTATCTAGGAAGTTGACTTAGAAACACCATTCTAGTACCTTGAGGCTTGCATACATCAATGGCAAGTTTCTCGATTCCGGGGATAGGTTGAAATCACAAGCCTTTGACCAAGAGACTTTGTATGGTGTTCGACATCAAAACAATTATTCACACCATGCAGAATGTACCATATTACCTTGAGAATCATTATCGTTATTGGTGATCTATCTCACATCTGTTAATAGTGTACATCATTCGCTGGTAATCAGATGGTGTCTTCCCATGTTAGAATTCATATCACATTTCCACATGGTTAGACTCATACTTTAGCAAACGATTGGGTGAGATAGAAGACCCTAGATATAGTTTCATCCATCTAGGTTGTGATTTCAGGAGAGTAATAAATCATATGTACGATAGCTTTACACAAATGGTCATCCTATCATGGGTCTATATTTGTAGACGACTGTCTGATTTATGTACATGTAATGAAAAGTTTACATGATGAGTATGGGTATGCCTTCCCTCAGCAATTCATTAAAAATTCAAAGATATCATGATATTATGTATTGTAATCAATGCAGGTCACCGTCCGCTTCAAATCCTCCTCAACACATCATAAAGCATATCACTCGACATTATCATTTTCGACTTCATGCTTTAGGGGGGAATTGTTACAGGTCTATTTGGGCACATCACTCCTGACATTCAGATCAGTACAATTAGGGCTCATCAAACCCTAATTCAGTTGTTACATGACCTAGACAAGTCATCAAATTGAATGCTTGCATCCATGAAAGTTTCCTAGCTTGAAACCCTGCTGAAATGCCTCCTTGGGACACCAGGGTAGCCTTGGTTAGGCATAACTGCACTGCAGAGTAGGTAAGCCCATTCAGGTCTACACAGTAGTGCACTTAGGTCCACTTTGACCTATGGTAGGTGAGAATGAGCGAAATTGGCATAGGATTCTTGGAATATTCCTTGATTTTAGAGCATTCTAGAAGGATGCCCAACTCTTATCTCATCCTATGAGGTCGAATTTGGATAGACTATGGATCAATTACCCCTTTATCCTCTCATCCATTTCTCCATGGAAACTAACTCAAAGTTTGGAAAGCCATTAAATACCCAATTTATGAGATAACCACTTGCATTTCCCTATAAATTAACCACTCATCATAGTGATCAAGAGGCTGGAATTTGAAGATTATAGAGAAATACTATTGGTTTGAGATTTTAGTTCATGTCAAGTAATGTTATGATGTTGGATTGATGTGCTTTTGGTGTGATGAGGGTTTGGACTAAAGCTGGATGAGTGACACGAGATCGAACCACATTTGGTGTAACTCTTCCTTCTACATCAATAAAGTTGTTAGTTCCTTTTCCCATATTCTTGTTCATATCTATGATGTGTATATGTTTAAATGTTGTCGATTCCATTATTTATAGTAGATAGATCATATACTTTGATCGTTCTCTTCTTCTATTTTTTTTTACAGGTACCAATTGAGCGGATTCGGTTCGAGTGGGAGCAACTGGAGAATTTCAAAGGAGATCATAGGAAGCGAAACATCACAAGTAAGTTCCTTCATCTTATATATCTATTATAGGAAAAGGTTAAACCACTTTCCTTCTGTTGTTCTAAGTGTAACTACCCACTTAGGGAAAATGTACTTATCCATAGGTATAAATTCCATATAACAGATGTTTATTACTTTCATCCAAAGGGTAAGATTTATTCATAGTGAGTTTGAAGAAAAATGTGATGGGGATAATACAAAGGCTAGTCTAAGCTTTCAAAATGAATGTTTTAAGGAAATAGGTTATCAAATTGAGGAAAAAAGCATTTCAAAAGGTGGAAAAGTAAATTCATATATATTCAAAGGTATGGATAACATTTCTGAATTGTCTTTAGAACTAAAGAGATATGGAAATTTATTAATGAGATTTTCAACATGTTGGAGAACATTTCCATAAAAAAATAGAAGGTTAAAAAGTCTAAACCATTAATATGCTCCAACAATAAGACAATTCCTGAAATTAAGCACCTTCCAAATGATATGACTATCACACCTTGGAGAACACTATAAGGAATCAAGGATTACAAACTTGTAAAATCAATATTATCGTGTGTGAAGTGAGGTGATTTATCAGTGGGAAAAATGTGTGAGGAATTTCAAAAGTAAGTTTGTTGAATTATTTTTACTTATTTTGGATTATAATTCTCTTTTAAATATAACATATTTTTCTTGATATTATTTATTTATACATATAACTATATTAACATTTTTAAGATTATACATATAACTATAGACTTGAAATGTCGACACAAAAAATTGGCTACTATGTTTAATAATATGAATATGCAAGATACTCAAGATTTTTTACTTTATTATTCAATCATAAAGTTTATTGAAAATACAAGAATAGATGGTTAAATTTTTGAATGAAGAGAGTTGGGATGTTGTTGTACGTATCTGCCCAGATTCATGTTCTACATCAACACTAAAATATTTTTATCTTGCATTCGAAAAGGTATGTTGATTTATACATTCATTTTTATTCATATGTATATATTTTTATTTTATTACTTATACATATATTTGTTTATTTCATTAATGATGTAGAACAAGGATGTAAATGGAGTATCATATAGTTTTAAAACCTTTATTGAAAAATTAAGTTGGAAAGGCCAAGAAAGCAACGTCTTAAGAATGTTGAACTTTATCCTAGTATTAATCATTTCATTTGCACTGAGTTATAGACTATCTAATATCAAATAATACAAGGTGATTGTGAAGACATTGCAAAAATCACACCTAAAAGGGAGTATTCCCTAGTTATTGCATATATTCCTCATGGTTTCAATTTCCCAAATGTGGAATATGATAGTGAGCCTTATAGTTATCGATCTTTTGCTAAATTGGTTACAGGATTTCAACAAGTACAAACATCACAATTTTCGAGATTTGTGACATTTCATTCAGACACACAATTTACAATGATCAAGGGAAAAGAAAACTGAAGGATGCAACTTACATGGTGAGACATTGAAATGGTATTTGATTAATTAGAAAAAAAAATATGTACAACTTAATTGGACTTTTACTATTTCATGTTATAGGCAAAAGAATAATATTATTGGTTGCAAAGATCAACCAATTATAAGTGATTGTGAGTTTATTCATGTTGAATGTTGGACAAAAGGTGATAGATATAAGCCTATTCTTCTTAATCTAGTAGATGGAAAGAGTCATAGCCAAGTATTGGTTCATGATGTTGTTGTAAAAAGAATAACTGATCAAGATAAAGATGTGAAAGGAGATATACTTAACATTTATCAAAAACCACAAGCATTGATTAACTATCTTTTATATTTATGTTCAAATGAAGGATGTTGGGTTTTGTATTTATTCTCATGTTCAGGTAAGTTTTATTATATAAAATTGAATTTCAACATTTTATTTTTTTATTTTTATTTTTTATACTAATTTACTTAATAATTTATTTTGTACTTGATGATTAGGTATAACACTAGCATGTTACCTACAGAAAGGAGGAAATTGCATTGCAATCGAAAAGAGTCACTACAATGAAATTTTATTCAACAAATAATTAGTACTATTCAATATATATGCAATGCAAGAAGTTGGTTTGAGGAAACTGTTAGTGTCAGTCTTTCCAGCCTTCCTCTCATGATCAAATATACTCTTACAAAGTGATTTTGAAGTGTCAGGGTCAAATTTTGTCATTTCAGTGAGTCTTCAAGCAAAATTTAGTCACTAGACATTAGGTCTAGGGTTTGCTTTAACTCCTTCTAAAGTTGCCCAAATGCCTATCTATGTAACTATTCAGCTGAGTCTATCATCATTCATAGGGTTGTCATTATCATGTCAGTGTCTAATGAGTCATTTTACATCTTGTTCATGCTTCAGTTGTGCCTTGGCAAGTTCATTTCCCTCTCCTAGAGTTTTGAAGCCAATTTCTCTTGGACGGTCAAATCAATGGCAAAACTTGTTTTCTGATGTTTATACACCTTCCCCTATCCTTAATGTACCTTATTAAGCACTTCCCAACACTCAGATCCCCCAAAATCCTCATTTTTGCACAAACCCTAGTTTCTTGCTACAACCTGGCAATTTTCTAGGTTGGGCCTGTGTTTTGCCCTTTTGGACCCCTTCCCCTCAATCAACCTTTGAGATTCCACTTTCCCCTGCTCCCTAACACCCCTCCCTACTCCCAAAAATTTCCCCAAAAATTTAGAATCCCCCTATCCCTTTCATTTCGCTCCATTTCGACAAAATTCCTTGTTTCACACATCGGGGCAAGTTTCACTCAAATGATGTTTCAGAGCAGTCAAAGATGAATTTTGGAAAACTGAGAGAGGTTTTTGTCCACAACATTTCAAAGACAAAAAACCTCCTTCACGTTTTACACAGATGTCATGGTTTGAGATAAATGTCAAGAATTCCGTTGCCTCAGGAGAATCAAAGACACCTCTGAAGTGACCTTGGGAAAATCATGTTTTTTCATAGCTTGGTTGGCCAAATGATTTTCTTGATAGGTAAAATGATAACTAGACACAAAGACCTTTCCAACGATCCCACTTTTGCTCAATTCTGACATCGAGAAGGCTTTCAAATAGAGATGCAAAATTGTGAGACCCGTTGAGAAAAGGTGTGCGACCCGTTGAGAAAATTTTGCCAGATTTGACCAGTTCAGCCCAGAAAACGTAGTTTGGCTCCAGTTTGACTTTTTGGGGTGAAAAATGATTATATTTGATGTAATTATGGCAACTCTAAGACACTTTTACTCTTGTTTAACACTTCTAGAAGATTCATTCATGTAAAGGGTAAAAATTGAATGCACGAACTGATTTCCAAGTTTATAGAGGCAAGTTGTTTTGACTGCCTATTTTGTAGTGCTTAGTTTAGAAGTTGTTCAAACTGCTCCTAGAAGGATGAGCTCGACCCCTAGAGGTAAGCGAAGAGGTTGGATTGCCTATATTATATATTTTCTTAGTCATTTTCAGGGGTTGGAAGGTTGGACTCTTAAGGGAGAAGCTATCATTGTATTATTTCACTCTATCTCTACAATTTTTGGCCAAGGAAGACCAGGGTTTTGCAGTCCTTTTTGGCATTCTTGTGGTTATATGTATTGATGGTGTGTTTCTCTATGTACCTGTAAGTGTGTTATGTGAATCATTTCCTTTCTTTTCCTTTTGCATATTAAACAAACGAAGTGTTAAAGTAAGAATTCATGACTGTCATGCTCTGCTTTTAAGTTTGTTTAATTTCAATGTTTTCTACTGTTTAAGGAGGATTCAAAGTTATTGTTTGCCCACCTTATCTCCTCACCTGTCTTTCTCATCCATTCACCTCAGCTTAAGGCATCAATACTGTCTCCTATCTCGCCCCAAAGAACCCCTTGCATAAACTGTGTCAAATCCCCGCACCCAAATTGCCACTTCCTCAATTTGCCACCAAAAACCCAAAAACCCCAAAATCAAATTCTTTTATCAGTTTACTAGCCTAATATCAATGTTACTTTGTTGATCATCTCCCTAATTGAAAATTTTCCAAGAGAGACCGGAGAGAGCCTTCTCTAGCCCCGTAGGGCTAGCTACGAGGCTAAATGGTTTGATGTTGCCTTGAGGTTTGCCTTTTTCAGCCTGAGGTGAAATTTCAAGCGCTAACACATTACACACATAAAAAAGCTTGGGATAAAAAAATAAAAAATATTAGGTTAAAAGTGTTTAGAGGCATTTTTTAACATTAATTAGAATAAATTAGTGTAGTTATATTAATAGAACTAGGTTAGAGTTGTTAATAATTAATTAATTAATAATTAATGAAGTTAGTAATTAAATGTAATTAGGTTAGTGTTTAGGTTAGAATTTTAAAAAACTAAAATGAGAAACATTTAGAAAAAAAAATAATACCAATAACAATATATAAAAACCATTATAAATAAGAAAAAAAAAAGAAGAGAATAAAAGTACCAAACTTATAAAATTACAAAACTTACCATAAGCTTTTAAACACTCCCTCCCTTCATTTTGAATCACCCCCCCCTTCTTCAGTCACTCAAGCATGTGGGGGTGGGGGGTGGGGAGGGGGTTTTTGAAATATGTGGTTTTGTTAGGAGGAGGGTCCCCCAACATGCCACAAACTCAACGATTCAGACACCCCCCCCCCCTCCCCCCCCCCCCCCCCCCCCCCCCCCCCCCCAAATACCACATACCATCTAGGGGGGGCGAAATTACCATTTACCCCTTAAAAAACCATTTTTTTTGCAGTTTTAGCAGCCTATTTCTGAGAGAGATTCTAGGCAAACAGTAATGAATTTTGAAAAATTGGAATATTTTTTGTTGAGCACGGGTTGAAGAACAATAATCTCTCCCAAAATTTACACAGGTGTCAGAAGTTGGGATAATCGAAGCCATCTTTGAGCCCTATTTTTCACATTTCCTGTTCTTCCTATTTGGCCATGATTTTGCGACAGAGATGTTGGAAAGATGGAGATGAATTTTAGAAAAAAAAGAGAGAATTTTGTTCATAATAGGCTGAGGAACAAAAACCTCTCCCACAATTTACACAAGTGTCTTCAGTTGGGAGAATAGAATCTCTGATTTTACCCCTATTTTTAGCAGTTCAGTTCCATTTTTTATGGCATGGCAACGGTGATTTTGCGGCAAAGATTTTGGCGATATGGAGATGAATTAAGAAAAAATGAAAGAGGCTTTTGTTTATAGTGAGTTCAAGAACAAAAAATCTCTCTAGAAATTTACACATATGTCTTGAGTTGGGATAATTGAATCTTTGAGTTTACCCCTTGTTTCAGCAGTTCGACCCGTTTTTCGTTGCAATCAATCCAAGATTTTTAGGGATTTGTGTCTATCATTGGTTGTGGTAGTTGAATTTAACCTTTTGATCCTAGGAGAGGATCTCTTCTATATATTGTAAGAATTCTAATCATAAATAGGGGGGAAATTCATAAGGAGGGATGAGTCCCATTCTATAATGGTTCTCACTGTGTTTCAAGTGACAATTTGCAAAGGAATAAAAGATTAGATGTTCAGGATTCAAGTGGTGTACCGAATGGTGAAGTTTTCTCCTATTATTATGTATTTATCCACTGTATTTATTCCTCTATATTTCTGAATCCTCAATTGTAAAACAGAAAGTGAATATTAAGATTTTCTATTTGAGCACCTTGTTTATGGTTGTGTTACAATTTACATGTTTTCTACTGATGCCAAATCAAGGAATTCTTAATTTCTCCTAGGTTTCTGTTGACTTTCTCTCTCCTTCTATCTCCTCAATTCATTTTATTCTAAGAGATCCATGAAGTGCACCTAGCTTGCCCTATTTCACTCCCATTTGTTGTTTCCTCAAGCAGATCACCCCAAGCCTTTGACTTGATTGCCCAATGGCCCTCTCCCTTGCTTTACCCACCAAACCCACTTAAAAAACCAAACTTGTGCTCATTAACTAGCGTAATATCCATTCGGCCAACAAAGCTAAATCTCAAAGGGAGATACCTCTCTGAAGCTGGCATGGCTAGATCCCAACTCCAAAAGAAGTTTTGATGTTACCTCAGTGATTTTGTTTTTAGCCTCAAAATTACAGAGTGCTAACAATCTCAACATTCTACCTCTAGAAAATTGGCTACTTAGATTATAATTATTTTTTCACCATTAGACTCCTCACAAAACAATGGTTCATATGAGTATAAACTTTGCATATTTATGGCACTTTCAAACCCCCTCCCCCCCAAGTAAACTAAAAGATTCCTCAAAGATTCTGTGTAAGGAATATTCTAAGCAATATTATATGGCATATTCCAAGAAATATTCCCCTAGAATATACCTATCTCAAAAATCGTGCCTCCATGGTGATGGGTACTTCCTGCGTGGTTCCTCTAAGCTCCTTCTCATACTGTCAAATGGAAAAAAATTGATTTAAATAATTTTTTTTGGGTGGACCTACCAAGCCATGCTCATCTAATGTAGTGGCATAAATGGTAAGTGGTTGGAGGAGTAGGCCGGGTTCAAAACCTGTCACCCGATTCTAGGCATTCGTTGTGTTTTTTGTTGTTGTGGTTTATTTTAATGGGGCCGCTAGTTGGGCGGGTTCGATCCCCGTCGACCCGAATATATGGTGGATGCTAATGTGTTGGGTGGCATCCTAGGTCAAGGCCACAGGACTCAACTCCAATATCTCTCTCTCTCTCTCTCTCTCTCTCTCTCTCTCTCTCTCTCTATATATATATATATATATATTATATATTATATATATATTATATATTATTTGTTTATTTTTATAAAACTAATAACCAAATCGTCCACTAAATTTTTAGGGGTCAACAAAAAAATTAACTATTTGACATTTTTGATCAGTTCCGACTATTGTAAAGTTCCAATTTGTTGCTCGGTTAGTTTCCTCATTTGGTAGTTCCACCAGATTTAGCTGGTCTACCAAATTTAGTTGTGCTCCAAATTTCACTGGCAACAAAAGTCCTGCTCCTTTTGACTTTAACTTTCACTGCTAATAACTTCCTCATATGAAGTCAGATTTTAGTGCCCTTTGTTCCATTGGAATCAAGATGATGAGCTCTTTTTTATGGTTTATGGTTCCAGTCTCAAATAAATCCAAAGAATTCAATTTTTGAGCCTCTTCAGAGCCACTTAGATTAGTCTCGGCCAAGCCTTTCTCCTAGCTACCATATATGTATCTTCTTCATGATGGATATTTACTTGTTCTTTATCTTCACCCTCCAAATTGTCTAGCTGAGTGTTGGAACCTTCCAAGTCATCCTAAGGTGCCACCATTCTGTATGGTCCATGATTTCTTCATGTCCTTCTTGATGCCTCTTTCTTCTACTCCTTTGCAATTGCTCACTTGCAGCCTCTCCTTGATGACCTCCCTTGAGGATGACCTTGCCATTTTGCAATGACATCACCTATAGATGAAGTACGCTCATGACAAGCCAAAATTAGTCTAGAAATATCCTATTCTACCTTTGATTGCTCATGGAAGATGTTAATTGTAATGGATATCTACAAGTGTTGAGAGGGAGAGGTTTCCTTGGATACATTGCACAATTATAAGAGGTAAGAAGTGGGAGACTGTGTACTAGAAATACATACTGCACAATGGAAAGAGGAAGAGACAAATATTATGCAGTTGGGAATCACAAGGAATTAGGGAAGACCTCACTATCCACTAGAAATGTGCAACGCATAGTAAAGAGAAATCCAAGATAAGTAATTGTGCAGTGAGGGGTTTCGGTTAGCAAAAGGAGCAAGACTAGTCATTGTAACTATGGAATGCACAGTGATTAAGGGACAGGCTCAAATAAGTGTGCAGTTGAGGACTTCAGTGACATAGCAAGATGCAAAAGGAAAGACACAACACAAATAGAAAAAAAAAATTAAAATAAATAAAATGCAAGACTTCATAGAAAAACAACATGTAAGATAGGAAACAAGAGCCAAAGCAAGTGCAAAACTAAATGCGGAGAAAAATTCAAGATTCATGCAATTCAAAAGAAAACTAAAATGCAACTAGACCTAATCCTAGTCTAATTGAATAGAAGCTAAGGATTATGTGTAGTGAAATTTCCAATTTAGGCATCGAAGCTGCTCCCGACTTACAAGTTGAAATATGCAAGAAATTAAAATACATATAAAGCAATGTGCAAAATTAAATATAACAACTTGAATACTTTGCATGAGAGATTGAAGGTTCAACCTATAGGAAGAAAAATGTGACGTAATAACTAACTTTATCTAGTCTGAAACCTTACCTTTTTTATTAAAATAATAGTCATACAAACCTTGAAGCTTCTTGTGAATGTACCTTCATCCATATTATCATCCTTAGAAAACATTATGAAATATAAAAACTTATTATTAATGATAGAACTTTCTATTAATATGCTTCTAGCCAATGGTAGATTCAATCATGAAATCTAAAACATTCCTCTTGAAAACCTTGAAATCCTTGAGAAAATGTTTTTTCAATTAATGGCATGAAATCAAGGGGAGATCATTGTAAGGGAAATTGAATCAATGATATTCATAAAACTTTCCAAAATCATAAAGGCTTGACATAACCATCAGCAACAACTGAAGTGCTTCAACTACTTGACAAGTATCTTAAAAGTGAAATGACAAATCATAGAAATTTATGGCCTTGATGGAATCAACAAATGTAAAGAAATTATCATCATATACCCTCATGGAAAAATGATAAATTAAAATATAAGTGTTGAGGCCAATGCTATGATCAGATGGGTCGATTAAGACATCATATTCTCCATTATTTGAGCATAGAGATGGATCTATTTGAGCAATTTCACAAATTATTTGAATAATAGAATAATTCTCCTCACACGTTGAATACAAAAAATCACTACCTTTTGTCTGATTAGAAGAGTTAAAGATGAATGCTAGTATATCAAATAATGGAAACCAATCAGGATACAATAGATCAACATGCATTGAATCAGATTCAACCTTTGTATTAACTTGGGAAATTAAGTTATTAAGATGAGTAATTTGATTCACTAAATCAATCATGCATTCACTAACACTCAAAAGGGTTTCTTGTCCCAGAACAAAAATGATTAGCATCATAATATTCACAAGAAATACAATGAGCTAATCATTCTCATAAGTATTTGAAGCTTTTGGTTGATGATAATCTTTGTCATGATAATTAGAATGATAGGTTTCATAACTCTATACATCCATGAACGATATACATTCCATTCTCAGGTTTGATACAAGAGACTTGCATGATGATGATTCAACCAAAGTAGAATTCTCTATCTAATCAAAAACCAAGTCTTGAAATTTAAGAGAATTAACTTGGAAATGATAAAAATATTTCAGGAAGGAGCTTACATCTAGTGAAACCATGTGGAGAAAATAATTATGCGAGAAAATCCAAATCTGATCGAGTTCGATGAATCCATTAGGATTGTGATAACCTATAATAACCATCAATGAGAGTTGAAGGACCTTGATTCCTTGACATGTCTCAAAAATTTTAAATGTTTAGTAATCACATTGTGAGAACTGGGCTAGATCATGAACCACACATGGATAGCTACTATCAGTTATAACCAGATCACCATTATTAGGTTGACAACCATCTACACCATGAGTTTGATCATATTTTTCATATTCAACAAACAAATACTCAAGTCATAAGATTCTTCTAATTGAAAATTTGGAGATGTGTAAATCAGATAAATCTCATGAGTAACCTGATTTGAAGAGTTGTCTTCATGCAAAACAAGAGATTGTAAGGAATGGAATGGATGCTCAATGATTTGATTGTTCTCTTCTTCATCATGGGTGACCTCATTGCCTTGTGTCAATTCAAGATTCTTCTCATCATATTGTAGATTCAAAGAGCATGGATGGTCTTTATCATGAGTTAATTCATTACAAATAGTAGGACACAAGGGAAAAAGAGTTGAAGAAGAATTAATCATGAGAGAATATTCATGATAAATAAAAATATTGAATGACATACCTAGGCAATTATTACTACATACATTAGCGGAATCATTGTTGTCAAGATGGTGGTTGCCCAAGGCATCAGGTTGATTAAGAGCTTTATTTTCATTTGATTGAATGCTGAGATCACTAGATTCTAAATAAACCAAGAATAAAGGAATACCATATTGACATAGAGGACTTTGAAAAAGAGAAGAGATATCCAAAGCATCTTCACCTTTTTGATCCTCTACTTGTGGAATGTGACCATGTTGTACTTAACTAACAATTATACCAACAAAAATGAGAATTAAGAGAATATGAAGTACTAGCTAACATTAGAGAACTTTTGTGGTAAAAAATGGGCCTCAAAAGAAAAATGTCTAGCAAAAATCAACTTTATAAGAACAAATATGATTTAATATGATGATGTCAACCATGGGGGATGATTCACCATTTTTGGAGTGAAAAGGAAAAAGGTTAAAAAAATTAAAACAACTTTTCAACTCATATTTTGAACTTATCTCCCTATGATTTTACTCAAATTTCGAGTGGGAACATTCTTTGGATACAAAATTTAATTTTTCATCCAAGGAGTACCCATGTTGCATACTTTTGATGGACCCTACTACATGAGAAATGTGAGATACATGAAAAACATGATTGCAATCATGTTTCTCATGTATCTCACATTTTTCATGTAGTTTTGCATGTAGTAAGGTCCATCAAACATATGCAACATGGGTACTCATTGGATGAAAAATCAAGTTACACATCCAATGAGTGCTCCTGCTTGAAGTTTGAGTAAAATCGTAGGAAGACAAGTTGAAAATACAAGTAGAAAAAATAGTTTTTTCTTTTTTCCCTCCAAAACTTGACGAGGGAGTCTAATCTTATTTATTATTTTCACTATTATTTTATAATATTCCATCAGAGGACCATTTTAGACCTCAAAATTTCCCTACTTTGGTTTGGATTGATTAAGTGGATTAAGGCATGAAGGGTCATGAAATGTAGATGATAGAGGATGACAAGTATCCCTTGAAGAAACACCACTTTTAATGATATAAATTTCAAGATTTCAATTATGTACATTGATGTGATCTGGGGAAATTAAGGGAGTAGTCTTCACCTTAGGATTCTTGTGCGTAGTGTATTGACCAAGAAGATAAAATGAGGATGGGACGAATGGATCATCAATTTGATTTTGATATTTCAGAACTTCAACAATAACACTAGAGAAAACCTTGTTAGGCAATAAAAGGGAGGAGGAAAAGGGACAAAAGGGGAAGTAGGTTCATCCTCTTAAATTAGAGGTGTCTAATGGTTAATAAAAATTGGGAGAGCACTATTAACCAAGTATTAAAATTTAGATTATTTCAAGGAGATTTGAATCGAGCGGTGAAATATTTATTTGAAGAAATCCAAATCCATATATTCTTCAAGAAACTCATAACACATGTGAAGAAATATATTAGAGAAATCCTCTATTTATTATTCAAGCTTCATTCTAAGTTGATTAATTCCTTTATAAACATCTTGATAATCATACATGTCAAAAGCTTGATGAAGCTCCTTGAAAAGTTATTCAAATGAATGAATAGAAGTAGATGGTAAGGTATGAAACCATACCTTACCTTGACCTTAAGATTGAGGGTAAATAATTTACAAGAAACATATTCAAAATTGATTTTATGAGATTCAAAAAACTTGATAAAATGAGATGTATGTTTAGTTATGGATATTTCACCCTCACCATCAAACTTTAATTGGGAAAAGCTGTCGAAGAGTTCCATGGGGATTAGTAGTTTGAGATTGGACCTATTATAAAAACACCATGGGACTATGATATATGAATGACCATTCAAGATAAGAGATTAAAAATATACTCAATGGGCTCAGTTTGTCATCTTTCCCTCCTTCTAGAACCAATTGTTGATGGTACTGGAAATCCATTAACCAAGTTGGTCTCCCTGGTATGAAGTCCCAATTATAACTCACACCAATTGTAGTTGGATCCCCAACTAGAAATGTGGCCAATTTCCATTATCCTTAGGAATTTTCCTTAGATGCAATTATTAACATAAGAGATTATACAAAAAAATCTTTGAAATACGCAAGTAAGTTGACACTATGAGGCATAAAATTGAAATGTATATAAGGTTCTTCCACGGACAAAGTAGAAAGAGTGAGCCTTTAAGAGAGGAGTAATAGTAATATTCTAGTAAAGACACGTAAGAGCATGGGAAGGATTTCTAGTGAACCTGCAAAGTAGTTCACAAGATAACAATGATAAAAAAAGTAAGTGACAACGTACAATCAATAAGATGCATACTAAAGACAAAAAAATAGTCCATTTTTATTAGTATGTTTCAAAATAAAGATACACCGCAAATAATGAAAGAGTATTCTCACAATAATTCATGACATAATCTTGAAAGTGCATTGGCTCTGAGAGCTTCCTATATTAATTGAAAGTCCCAAGATATAAGATTACAATGCTACCACACTAGCCCCAATATTGGAACATTAAGTCACCACTTGCTCCTCCAAAGAAAGATCTTTTGTCCTATTCCACACTAACGAAGCAAAGGTGTAAAGTAAAAACTCCCAAAAGTCCACCTCTCTTCAGCTATGAGGGTGTACTTATAACAAATGAGGTGATTCTTTACCTGCCATGTGACTCTTGACCTCCCTCATGACTCTTGCACTTGTACTATGACTTTTCAAATTCCTATATGACCTTTGAAATTCTAATGTCTCTAGAACTTTCTAGTGGATTTTCACATTCCATGTGGGACCCTTGGACTTCCACACATTTTACATTTTCTCATTTTTGAATATACAACAATCACATTCCACAAATCATGTGGAAAGATACATTGACACATATGACTTTGTGAGGATGCTTTGACAAGCAACGACTTAGCATTGATGGCATGGAACTTCATTATGTGTGTTCAGGCCAAGCCTTTCTCGTAGCTTCCATATTCGTATCTTATTAATGATGGATCTTTTCCTGTTCTTTATCTTCATCCTCCAAAGGGTCTAGATGAGTGCTGGAACCTTTCAAGTCATCCTGAGGTGCCACCATTCTGTCATGGTTCATAATTTCTTCATGTTCTTCATGATGGTTTTTTCTTCTTCTCCTTCTTTTCAAGTGCTCCCTTGTAGCCTCTCCTTGATGACCTTCCTTGAGGATGACCTTGCCATGTTACAATGAAAAAAACGTGTAGTTGAAGTGAACTCATGACAAGCCAAAACAAGTCCAGAAATATCCTATTCTACCTCAGCTTGCTCATGGAAGTTGTTGACTGGGATGGATCTATGCAAGAGATTAGAGGAAGTGGCTTCCTTGGATAGATTTTATGGTTATAGGAGGTAATAAGTGGGAGATTATGTTCTAGAAATTCATATTGCACAATGGAAATATGAAGAGACAAGCATGTGTGTGAGGTGTTGGTAACAGTGACTAGAGGTTGAAGACTTGAAGCTACCCAAGAGAGAGTGAGAACCTAGGTATTTCACAATTCTTTGTCGTAAGGGTATAGGAATGAATCACTAGTAACTGTAACTACATAATGTGCAATAAAGGGAGGGCATGATAGGTCTTCTGCACTGTAATGGAGTCCAGGAGAAAAGGTACTCAACGTTCTAACTGATGATGCACAATGAGGATTGCTCAAAGAGAAACAAGAAAATATTTCATAGTTGGGAATTGTTAGTGTCAGTCTTTGCAGCTTTCATCTAGTGATCAAACATGCTCTTACAAAGTGATTTTAAGGTGTCAAGGTCAAATTTTGTCATTTCAGTGAGTCTTCAAGCAAAATTTGGTCACTAGGCATTAGGTCTAGGGTTTGATTTTAATACTTTCAAAGTTGTTTAAATTTCGGTCCATGTCACCATTCAGCTAAGTGTACCATCATTTAGAGGGTTTTCATCATCATGCTAGGTTCCAATGGGTCATTTTACACCTTGTTCATGCTTCAGTTGCGCCTAGGTAAAGTTCATTTCCCTCTCCTAGGGTTTTGAAGGTAATCTCTCTTGGATGGTCAAATCATCAGCAAAACTTGTATCCTGATGTTCATACACCTTCCTCTATCCTTAACGTACCTCATTAAACACTTCCCATCACTGAGACCCCCCAAATTCGTCATTTTCGCACAAACCCTAGTTTCTTGTTACAACATGGCAATTTTCTAGGCTAGGACTGTGTTTTTCCCTTTTGCACCCCTTCCCCTCACTCAATCTTTGAAATTCCACTTTCCCCTACTTCCTAACATCCCTCCCTATTTCCCAAAATTTTCTCAAGAATTTAGAAGCCCCTTATCCCCTTCATATCGCTTCATTTCGACAAGTCCCCTGTTCCACACACCGGGATAAGTTTTACTCCAATGATGTTTCTGAGCAATAAAAGATGAATTTTAGAAAACTGAGAGAGGTTTTTGTCCACAATAGGCCAAGGAAGACAAAATTCAGGCGTCATGGTTTTAGAGAAATGTCAAAAAGACCGTTGCCTTAGGAGAATTGAATGCACCTCTGAAGTGATCTTGGGAAAATCAAGTTTTCTTCTTGCTTGGTTGGCCAAATGACTTGCTTGATGAGTCAAATGATAACTAGATACAAATAGCTTTCCAATGAGCTATCATGATCATAATTTGGAGTTGAGGAAGACCTTCAACAATTGACTGTAACAACACTCTGCCTTGAGGCAGCCTCATTTCGCACATTTTGACCAGTCTTGGGAGATTTGATTTTTGACAGGGAAAATGAACTCCAAATTGAACAATTTTAGTTGGGTTGGAAAGTAAACTCAAAGGCCTTTCCAACACGCTATCCTACGTCAAATTTGGACACCAGGAAGGACTTCAAAAGTATCCTGCAAAATTCGCTATGCATAGGGTTTGGTGGTGCGACGCATTGGGTTTGTGCGCGGCGCATTGGGTTGGTGCGCGGCGCATAGGGCCGACACACAAATTTTTTTTCCACTATTCCATAAATTCAAAATAACTCAATCTCTTTTGCTCTGTGTAAGTAAAATCATCTTTCAAATGCCATTCAATAGTGTTTGGTGTGGTTTCAAAGGTTGGTTTGGAGAATTTGAATATCAAACTTTAAACTCTAATCTCTTATTAAAGGTTGCTCCTTAAAGGTTTTGTGTTGAAGTTTTAAAACATTTTTGTGACACATATCCCATCCTCTGTTATCCCATTATCCCATTATATCCTCAATACACCATTCTCTTCCATGCTAAGATCATTCACTCCTAAGTCCTATTTTCCCTATCCCTAAACCCTATTATTCCCTATCACTCTTCCTCTCTCATATCACTTATAAAACCAAAAATTCCCAAATACAGTAAAGTGAATGTCCTCACACTTTAAATTCACTTGACAAAACCTAATCATCCTCACTGCCTTATTTCCCATAGTCCCTTATTGACTTTGACACATTTGGCAATTGGAGACAAATACATCACACTCTTCATATTCACCTCAGGCGACATAGATGAAGAAGGCATCGAGGATGCGTGAAAGGAAAAAATATTGGCCAAAGCTTCTTTGGCTGAGCATGATACTTGATGAGGCACCTTTAGTCCAAATTTCAAGGAATTTGGAGAAAATTTTGTCATTTTTGAATTTTTTGGTCACAAAATAGGTTTTTCTGCCCAATGCGTAGCGCCACCTTGCGCGCGCTTATGATTGGGAGATCTTCTGGAGGAAAACTTTGCATTTCTGGATTTTTTATGAACATTTATGCATTCTCATGAATTGCCTAAGGATTTCATCATGTTCTGGGTGGTTTAAAGGGTCAAAAACACACAAAAATGACCTCACTGCCCCTATCTTGACACACAGGAACCAGTCTTGGGAAATTGACATTTTGGAGGGGTAAATGACATTCAAATCAAACAATTCCACTTGGGTTGAATAGTAGACAGACATGGATTTCCAACGAGCTATCATGAGCTCAATTTGGAATTCAGGAAGTTCCTCAAAAGCAGCTCCAAAGTTTTGCTACGCATAGAGATTTTGGGTGCGGTGCATAGAGGATTTTTGCCTATTTTTCACTCAGCAGCTCAGATATTCACCTAGTTTGAATAATTTCACTTTTTCATGTAACTATTAATATATCTTGATGTAAATTCATGACTATTATGTAATTTTGGCACATATTTACCTATTCTAGTAGATTCATTCACTAAAAAGTGAAAATTAAATGAATGAATTAGTTTCCTAGCATATAGAGGCAAGTTGTTTGATTGCCTAAATTTCAGTTTCTTATTTAGAATTGGTTCAAACAACTCCTAGAATGATGAGCTCAACCCCTAGAGGCAAGGGAATTGGTTTGGCTTGTCTATATTATGTAATTTCTAAGTCATTTTCATGGTTGGACACTTGGGATTGCTTGGCACATCATTGTACATTCTATCTCTGCATTTTTGGCTAAGGAAAGACCAGGGTTTTACAGCACTTGTTGGGATCCATGTGGCTCAGTGTTTTGATGGAATTTTTCTCTATGTACTTGTAAGTTCATTTATGGTTATGTGTATCATTTTCCCTTCTTTTTGCTTCTAAAATTAAAAAAAATGAGTGATTAAGGTATAATTCACTAGACTGCTGTGCTCTACCTTGAAATTTTGTTTAATTTTCTATGTTTTCATCTATTTGAGGAGGACTCTTAAGACTCTCTTGCCCTCCTCACCAGTCTGATCCATCCATTCATTCAATCTAAAGCATCAAAACAATTGCCTCCCTTGCCCCAATCAGAACTCTGCAAAAACTTTGCCTCATCCCCAGACCCAAATTTTCCTTTCCCTTTCTCCAACACAAAACCCCCAAAAAACTCAAATCAATCCTTGCACTTCATTCCTGGCCTAATATTAGTTGTTAATTCAGTCATCTCAAGCCCTAATTGATTATCTTTTGCTGAGATTGACCTGAAGAGAGCCCTCTCCTGTCCTCGTAGAGCTAGCTATGAGGTTGAGCATGGTTTGATGTGGACCTAGAAGCTTACCTTTTTAGCATGAGGTAAATCTAGGCTCTAACAGGAATCATAGGGACCAAGGGAAGACCATGTCATCCACTAAAATTATGCAATATTGAATAAAGAGAAAGCCATGCCAAGTGATTGTGTAGTGAGGGGTTTCAATCAATAAGAGGAGAAAGGCTAGTCACTATAATTGTGCAATGCACAGTGATTGAGGGACATGCTCAGATAATTGAGCAGTTGAAGACTTCAGTGACCCATAGGTAACTTTTTGTCCACTAGAACTGAACAAAGTGTAGTAATATGCCCACCAATTGAAGGGATTGTGAATTTTGGAAAGATAGGAAGTTAGGGAAGCAGGGTTGCACATTGTAACAATGCAATGCACAAAAACTAAAGAGGAGGCTCAGAAGACTATGCAATTGGGCATGATAGTGACCTAAATTGTTATGAAACCAACTCACAAAATAGAATAAAATCTAGATCAATGACTTAAAAATTAGCCTCTTTGATGAGGAAAACTCATTTACATTACATAAATTATTAATTCTTGGATCATACAAATGATAAGACCTCCTTGGTATATATAGGAGTCTAAAGGGTCACAATATAATTAGAGCCTACATATCAATAATAATGTAAGGGAACAATAATAATAATAGTGGCCTTCTATGGTGCACAACAATAAAAGCATGGGGGATACACGTGAAATAAAATAACAATAGAGGGCTAACCTAAAAGTAATTATAAGGGGAATACACTAGTATTATAGGGACCTAACATGCCCCTCTCCTTCAAAAAGGTGTTGTCATCAACACTTGTGTAGTTTTGGATGCTTATGTATAAAATTCTCATCCTCCCATGTGGAATATTCAATGGGTAATTTATTCCACTTAATGAGATACCCTAAAATTGATCGATCGAAATTGATTAGTTCTGGATACTTGTGAGAGAGAAATTTGTTGCACCTAATCCTGTAATTTTGATATACCATGTTGCAATTTTTCCTCTTAATGAGTCATAGTAGATATTTCTGAGGGATTAATGGGTATATAATTATTTTTTTTGGGAGGACTTTCAGAACCAAATACTGATATCTATGCCTCAATATTCCCTTTGAATTACTTCAAACTGATCTTTCAAGCAAAAGTTATCTAAAATTTAAAAAAATACACACCTTTTTCTTGATTTTTAGGAGTTCGATATTGAAGTTGTTGTATCTCTGAAATTTTGAATCTCCAAGTTCTAAAATTTTGCCTTGTCGTATCCCTCTCAGTCTTCTTTCCAACTCCACATGTCATACTGAGATTGGATTCTTCAAGAAAGGCTTATGCATAATATCCCATGATTACCTAATTATAGACTAGTTCAGTAGAGCTAACTTCTACGGAGTTCCACGTGTCACTATTTCGACCTTTGGCCCTAAAAATGATATAAGAAAAATTATAGTATATTAAATTTTATTCATTTTCACAAAATTCAAATCTGATGCTCGAAGAGAAAGTTATGACAATTTTCCCTAGGTCATCTGTTTGAGATGGAATTTTGGAGCCTGGGAAAACCTTAACTTCCTCGAATCATATATATGAAAATATAACAAACCAAGATCTAACATTCATACATGATGTTCATTAATATTTTAGATCCACATAATTGTAATTTCATATTCTTAAACCTTGTAGAAATTGTTTTATAGTGAATATTCCAAGATTGTCTGTTTGAATAAGTGAAACCCTAGAATCCAAATCTCTTATACCAAATGTTATGCAACCATATCACAAAATAGAAGAAAAGCTAGATCAATGACTTAAAAACTAGCCTCTTCGAGGGGGAAACCACCTTTACATTACATATATTAATAATTATTGGATGAAATAAATGATAAGGCCTCCTTGGTATATATAGGAGGCTAAGGGTTCACAATATAATCAAGGCCTACATAGCAATAGTAATATAAGGGCACAACAATAACAACATGGGGGATATATGGGAAAAAAAATAACAATAGGGGGTTACACTAATAATAATAATAAGGGGAATACACTAGTATTATAGGGACCTAACACAAGGATAGCCCAATTTCCACTGCAATTGCATAATGCGCAATGGTGGAAAGCAGGGTTCAGTCTTGGGTGCAGTTTCATGGATAAGCAGGAAGGAAACATAGAATACATTTCAAGATTACGCAATGGTTTGTGGAATAGGATGCCCTCTGGATGGCTCAGTGTGTAGTGGTAAGAAGCAAGGGATTCCCTTTTCTAACTAATAATACATAGTTTGCTCATCCAACATCTTAGGTTCATACATGCAAAGTGTGAAAATCAAGGGAAACCCTAAATTGCTAAGTGTTGGATCAATGGAGCAATAGAGAACACATGACACAAACAAGTTCCAACAAAAATTCACATGCATGTATACCAACAAACACAATCCAATACATCATAGTACCCAAAATCCACATTCATACCTTGAAACGATAGCAAAGCGACGCTTATTTCTAAGTGTGATAGTTGAAATGTAGCTTTCCGATACTTAGAATACAAGATATGATAAAAACATCGACTACAAATAGAAAGTGTGATGAGATGTGGAAGAGTGTCTAGTGCATATTGTTATGATATACATGATCACCTAATGAATAAGAATGCACTAGAACTACTTCTAGTGGTGCGGTAAGGTGTGACACTTGCAAGAGTGAAAATAGTTAGAAGTGACATGTAAGTAAGAAAAGTGAAAATGACACTTGCAAAAGGTATAAAAAATGAAAGAGACACATGCTAGAGAAAATAAAAATTAAAATAAACACTATTTTTAAGTGAAATAAATAAAAAAACATCAGTGATGAGAGTGAAAGAAACATTCGCGAAAACAAAGGTGCACAAAAGCGTATGTTGAGAAAACCCACTGAAATAATGATACAATTGCAATTAGGAGTGAGAGAGATTGTAAATTGAGGTTGCACACTAACTATCTACATGGATTTCATAGTTAATATCCTTGTTAATTGCATAAATAATGTCACCAGAAACTACACAGTGCCTAGGAGTTGTGTAATGCCTACCAATGAGAATTGCACAATCAATATATCTAGGAAATGCATAGTCATTGTTTCCAAAAACTACGCAACAACTGTTTAAGAGATTGTACAAATACTAATTCCAAGGACTGTGAAAGAATTATTCTTAAGGATTGTGTAAGGCTTTTTATCAAATATAGAAATTGATTACTGAGCCTTCATATGAAAGGTGCACTTATGAATACATCAAGAACTATGCATGTGTAAGAAAATGGTTTCTATAGTTAGAATCTCAAAAGAAGACATAAATTTCTAACAAAAAATCAACCAATCATGAAGCAACTATGATTAACTTGGAACAATAGATCATAGGATCACAGGTAGGCTTCAAAATTCAAGTGTAAGTAAAATTTTGGAGGGTGTTTGTTACATAAACAACACATACTAAGAAACTAATGTTAGGATTGGGTCCCTAGATTCAAATTTTGGTTTGTTTAATCAATTTTTGAGTAGAATTTTGTAAAGAATGTAAAGTCTCTGTGAAATGTGGAAGTGGAGCGCACAACTAAGTAAGAGTCAAAGGGGATTTAGCCCCTTGTAGGGGTAAGTGATAGGATGGTTTTGAGACTCACCCATAGGTCGTGGGCCATGGTATTGTATTAGAAAGGCTATAAATATTTGATTCATAGTGAGTCTAAAAATATAACTTTTGGTGAAGAAAAAGTGTAAGGGAGAGTGCTAAGGGAGGAAATATCTATTTCCTATACTTAGGTGAAAGGGGAAGGCTCCTGCAACTGAGTGCATTGAGACCTTGGGAAATCTGCAGCTAAGTGTGTGGGACCCTGCAGCTGGGAGTGCAGGGTGGAAGAGTCTATAATTTGAATGTTGAATCTAATAAAGACTAATTTTGGACCAAATCTATTGCATCTATGCCTTGTTATTATTTATGTTTAAGTTTATTCATTATCGGTTAATGATCTGAATTGGATCCTAAACACTCTCTAAGTTTTCATGACTATTTCAAATTATGCCAAAAGATTCAAGTCTTAGAAAAAATCAAGCTATCAGAAGGAATCCTCGTGAAAATTGCAGTTGTGGCCAGAGCGGAGCAACAAGGACCCTCAGTCGAGTGCACAGATCGTTGGCCCATGGTAACGTGCCCTGGCACAAATTGGCAAAAACAGAGGCTAGTTTGAGAAACGGAGGTAGATTCTGATACGTGATTAGTGCTAAGTGTTAATCACATATTGTAGGGCATCCCCTTCAATGAAGGAAAGCCCCGAAGCACCCAAAACCAAAATCGCTATGAAATGCAGAAAAGTAATGCATTCAGTTTTGTCGCACAGGATTTCACAAACTGGCATAATATCGAAAGGCCTCGAGGCTATAAGAAGTTCTCACTGAATCCCGCCTGATGCCACATAATCGAGCGACATGCATCCGGTGGATGAGAGAGAAAATCACCCGTATCAGATAGGTAAATGTCATGCAACTTGCCCGCTTGATATGAATGGTGACCATAGGATCTAGGGGGCCTAGATCAATGGCGGAGGTGCATCTTGATAAATGACCGTATTTGGCGAAGTTATAAAGCAAGATTATAAGGGATTTGATGTTCGACATGGACGATGAGTTGGAAAACGATTCATGTTTCACAGGTGATCTTGAAGCAAGTGAAATTAATGGCCATTCAAATATGATTCAAGGAATCTAACACCTAGTTCGTTAGGAAATAGGTGGCCACCTCCCTGCAAGGTATTACCCAGTGATGATGACGCAGAGCAGAGGAGTTTGAATGGACAGAGGTAGGGAAACCAGAAGGTCGGGAAGCAGAAACTAACAGTCAAAGAACAAACCGACTTTAAAGCCATGAAATGACAGAGACAGAGCAGTCAGTGATAAGAGTTAGCTAACACAGAAAGCTAAGAGCAGAGAAGAGAGAGTAGAAGCTGAGCTGACCTGAAGGCAGCATCAAGCTAGATAGAACCAGAGAGAGTCAGAGAGTCCATGTACTCCATAAAAGCCTTGAGAGGTTCAAGAAAACTCTTAGGCATAGGCCTATCATACTACCATGACCATTAGAGGTTGGGTTTTAGTAAGGAGAGTCTGTGCACTCCATTCCTTCTGACTTTTATCTATTTAGTGAGACTCAAATTGAGCTCACTGTTGTAAAAACTCTAATTCAAAACATAATATAGAGGCCACCACTGAAGGCTATATTAGGAGACATAGCCTAAGACCATTGGGTGAACTCCTTATTAAAATTATTGTCTTACATGTTTTCTTGTTCTGTTTTCTGTAATCACCTAAGTGTCTATGTATTCTAGCAATCTTATCGATCTATTGCATAAAGTAACATAGGAACATCCATGCACATGAGTCTATAATACCTTCAATTCTTTGTCTTGGATAAATTCTAGATCACTTAATGATCTGTTTTCTATGAAGTAAAGAGTATTCTCTGCGCGAATATTTCAAATCTCTAATATCTATGCATGAAATAAGTAATGAACTATTTTTTGTGAAGAAATTAGATATATATAGTAAATAACTAGGCAAAACGAGTAGATCCACATGAAGGCAGATCTAGGGTTGTTATTTACTGAGTGAAAGTTATGAGTCTACTTCTTTTGGGTCTAGTAAGCCAGATTGTAGGCCCTTGCGAAGGTCTGGAAGCCATTTGGATAGAGTTGCTATAGTAGACCATAGGAAGTTCTAGATCTATGCGAAGTCAGATGTGAGCCATAAGGGATTCATAATACATATCACACAATCTTTGGATGTAAAAACCTGGTTCTAGCATCCCCTAATACTGGTTTGGGTGAGATTGCAGCCTACACTATGTGGGTTTTTTCCGAAAGGGAAAGCAACTAAGGTTTTGTTGGTTGGCATGAGTAACTCTGAACCTGTGTTAGGCCCCTTAAGTGTACAAATGGTTCTATTGCTGGGACCGGGATCTATCTAAAAGATTTGTGATGTCAAATACGTGGTTCCCTATGAAGAAAGAGATCAAGAAGTGGATTGAACAAAATGTACATGTGTTTGTGACTCAAGAGAATAGAAGCCCTAAATTTTCCAAAGAGTAGTGGTTTCAGAGATATTTGTACACAGACAGGACCAACATGTTCTTTTGTTTCTTCCCTGACGAACTATATTAGTGGTTTTCTAGGTTAGCCGATAGTCAAGGGATGTGGAGGCTTAACGACCCTATGGTGTGGACTCTAGAACTAGTGTGATGTCTCGAAGCACCAGAAAGAAATATCGCACGGGCTGTGGATCATTGTATGGATCACACACTTGGAAATTTTGTGACTGAGTTCGTGATTGATAGAAATATCATCAATAGTGAAGCAGAACGTAGGCTCTTTAAGGGATTGTGAGGTAAGTATTTGAAATCATTAAAGATTTGCATTAGAATGTTGTTATGTGAAAAGAGGGTTATGTAGTTACCTTGATTTTTGGGGCTACGTGAAGTGGTAGATTCTTTAGAAGAAATGAAGGATCAACCTCATAGTATAGTCCACTCATTGAACCCCCTTCAAGTGATGACAAAGGGATGATGCAAACTACACCACAAAGTGAAATTCAATTAATTAAGTAGGGTATCTTGATGATACCTCATCCATCCACTTCACCTCCACCTCCACCTCATATTCCTACACCTTCACCGCCACCTCCAGCTGCACTTCCACTATTTAACATGGTGAACGCGATGAAGATGCTAGTTTTTAAAGGGGTAGGGAGCGAAGACCCTGAACAGTTCTATTTTGTTGTAGGAGCTGTATGGATGACACATAATATTACATATGATAACATCAAGAAATCATAGTTGGTGACAACTTTACAAGATCGAGCATTGGCATGGTACATCAAGTACTGCACTGATAACCCCACCATGAAATTGGCAGAAACTAGCAAGCTCTGAACAAGGAGTTTAGGAAGCCTAAGTCAGAGGCACAATTGGTGACTGAATTTGAAGAAATTTGACAAAATATAGATGAGACACCTTGGGATTTCTATCAAAGGTTGAAATGCTTTATCAGGCAAGCCAATATGGTGATTACAGTTTCCCAACATCGTGACTTGTATAGCATCGCTCTTGGCGCACTTAAGATTGCCGCTGTCACAACAAAAGATAGTAATGCAAGAAGAAGCCTTAGAAATCATGATGAGGCTGGAAGCCTCACCCATAGAAGATACAAACCTTGGATTGCAATAGATTCACTCGTAGATGGAAAGCCTACACTTGGAGTTTCACAGCCTCAAGAAAGTAAAGGAAGCCCAACCGGAGGTGCATGCTGAAGTTTGGTTCTTGAAATGCAAGGGCCATGGGCATGATAAGGACCATTGCCAGTTTATAGGAACTATCTTATTGGGGGAGGGCCTTTCCCATGAAGTTAGAGAATAACGTTGGGCCAAGTGCAGGAGTTGCACCATGGTACGCTATCTGTCAGGTTATAGGACAACATGCAAAAAATAGATTCCATTTACTGCAGAAGTTTCTACAGACCCCCCAACAATTGTTTTGTAATTTTTGTAAGTCCATAGGCCATGAAGAACACCATTGTAGGAGTTATGAGCTAATGATGGATAGGACCTATACCTACCAAATGTAGGTAGAAATTTAGCCTTAAGATCAGGGCGTAGGAGCAGAATGCAGAGGATTCCAAGGCCGAGGATGAGGAAGAAGAGGTGGAGCTGGCCAAGGATGTGGGTAGATAATTTGCTATAATTTTGGCGAAGCAAGACACTTCGCGGGAGAATTACCAAACCTCATGCATCCATCATGTTAGTATTGTAGATAATGCAACCATGTGATAGATGAATGTTTGATCCTTATGGAAAAGATGCAATAAAATAAGACACAGCCCCAACAACCTATGAAAAACATCTAGATGATGAGGACAGAGCCCTGCGAAGAATATCAGAGCATAAATATCATCATAAGAAGTGGTATGGCCACTGGTGCAGATAAGGGAAAGAAACCTGAGACTGATGGGTGGGTGTGCAAGGTTGCTGAGAAAGAAATAGACTTTGACCTTAATTGTGCTAAAGAGACCTTCATGGAAGCAAAGAAGAACTTTGCTAAGGCCTCCACATTAGGAAGCCAGGAGAAAATGTCGGAAGCTAGTACGACACAAGAGGTAGATCCTTCGGTATTAGCTAAATTTATAAAGACTTGTATGAAGTTACTACTTGATAAGAAAGTAGTAGAATGGATAAAAGAGTTAATTACAAGTTTAAAAATAAAGAAAAGACCACTGCTAGACAACGTACCATGATAAAAATTGGTAAGCATAAGAAGCGAATGGGGCACGAGATGAGGTCGACCATACAAATAGGAGAATATGAAATGGACTAGGTAATCTTAGATTTGGGATCTGATGCAAATTTCCTACCTAAGTAGATGTGGGAAAGGATGGGGAGACCTACGCTGCAGTGGTCTCCTATTCATCTATGCATGGCAAATCAACAAAATATTATTCTGATGGGTTGCTTATTTGGTGTAATGATAGACATTGATGGCACAAGCGCACTGGCTGACTTTGAGGTCATCGAAATAGTGGATGATAGAAACCTATACCCCGCAGTACTAGGAAATGACTGGGATTTTTATATGGATGCAGTATTCAACTTGAAGAAGCCGAAGATGACGCTTGAAAGGAAGTTGCTCAGGGTGGCAGTACCACTGGACCCTACTGTTGGAGCACGCTATACTGAACCTATTCATGATTTTTTAGAAGATGATGATGATCTGGATCAGATCATAACACAAACTGAAGATTGGATAAATCCTATGGCCAATGAATGCATTGCATGGGACAAGGATAGCTTCTACACCTTAGACTCGGATGAAGAGCTTGAAAACTAGTAGAATTAGTTGCATGAAGTATCTATGATCCATTGTAATATGATGACCAAATCACTATGGTGTGTCTTAACTTAGGTAAGGAAGCTTCCATATTATGATGGTTTGACTAATGTGGATATATTTTTAGATGAATTTTAAAGGGAAGTACTGGAAGAACATTGCTTCCAAGCCTTGGAGTTGGCACTGCATGCTATGCTTGCCCATTGGTGGGGTACGCACAAGGAGAGCTTCAATGGATGGAAGGAATACAAAAGAATGATGAGATTAAGGTTTGGCTATGCTAATACCCATATGACAAAAAATGATAGTGGGAAGGATGATCTGTGTGATCATCTGGCACGATGGACTAAGGCAAAGGGAATGGAGACACAACCAGAATGGGTGCACCTTTTCTGTCATACCTTAGATACAATCCCAATGAACTGGTATTTGGAAATGGAGCTTCGCCATGGGACAATTGAATGTGATATCTTAAGAGAGAGTTTCTTATTGACTTTCAACTTTGAGGATGGGTTTGAATGCATTGATGAAGCACTCTAGGAGATAAAAGAAGCTATATTCAGAACGCCTAAGGAACCGGTAGAATGGGCTCAGCTTGATTGGAGTACACAACTGTACCATGCAGTGGAATGTTACATTGTGACTGTTGAAGAGGAAGAAGAAGATCCACAAAATATTAACATTCCAGAGACAGAGGGAAAACGTGAATTGTAAGGACTGAAAGCTGAGAAATCAGATATATCAGAATCTTTGAAAACCAGACAAGTAAATATTGGATATGAAGCAGAGCCTAAAATCACAAAGATATGAGACTATTGGGATGAAGATACAGTTGATTAGGTGGTTGAACTACTGCGTGAATACCAGGATCTATTTCCCACAAAGTTTGTGGATCTGAAGTACATTTTTTGGGACTTGGGTGTTATGAAGATTATGTTGAAACCAAATGCGAAGCTTGTTAAGCAAAGATCTTATCAGTTAAATCTGAACTATAAAGAAAAGGTGCACCAAGAGCTTGATAAGATGTTGGATGTTGGTATTATTAAACCAATATAGGAATTTGATTGGCTAAGCCCAATGGTTGTCCAAGAGAAGAAAGAGAAAGGCGAAATCTAGATATGTGTAGATCTAAGAAAGCTGAACAATGTATGCGCACATGATCCATTTCCAACACCCTTTATAGATGAAGTATTAGACAATGTTGGAGGATATGAAGCTTATTTTCTACTGATGCCTTCTCGAGATACCACCAAATAAAGATCACGCTAGAAGATTGAAGCAAGACAAACTTCGTGATGGAGTAGGGTTGCTTTCGGTATATAGTAATGCCATTTGGATTAAAGAACACACCTGCAATATTCTCCTGAGTTGTCATCGCGGCGTTCAAAGAATTTATCCATAAATTTTTGGAGGTTTATTTTGACAATTGGACTATGTTTGGGTTGGTAAAGTTCCATGTTTCAAGTTTGCACCTTATGATGGATACATGTCAAAGGTATCAGATCACACTGAATTTGAAGAAGTGCATACTATGTGTTCCCTTTGGAATTTTGCTCGGCCATATAGTATGTAAGTAGGGATTTATGGTGGAACCTGTGAAGATCGATGTTATTGTAAATTTGGATGCTCCCAGGAATGTAAAATAGCTACGCGTGACCTTGGGGAACACTGGGTATTACAAAAAGCTTATCAAGGCATATGCTCAGATAAACACACTAATGGAAAAATTATTGAAGAAATATGCAATGTTTTTTTGGAAAGAAGACTGTCAGCGTAGTCTGGATGTGCTAAAGGAAAAGATGGTAACTGCAGCGATTTTAGTGTTTCCAGACTAGAAGAAATAATTCCATGTGCATGTAGATGCCTCTTGAATTGCGCTATGTGCAGTATTATCATGGGCATGGGAAAGAGAAATTGATCATCCAATAGCCTTCGTGAGAAGAAATTTATCAAAGGCTAAGAAGAATTATTCCACTACAGAGTGGGAAGGGCTGGTGATGGTCTATGCACCACAAAAGTTTCGGCATTACTTGTTGGGTGGACATTTTAAAATGTATACTGATCACTACGTGCTGAATTAACTGGTTAATAAGCCTGTGTTGGGGGAGGGGAATCTGCCAATGGTCATTTTTGTTTCAAGAATGTGATTTTGAATTGATTGTGAAGCCTGGAACGCTGAATGCAGGACCAAACCATTTGTCAAGGATTGAAATAGGTGAAGAACCAAATAGATTGGAGGAAGGACTAACAGATGCACAAATCTTTGCGGTGCATGTTGCGGATGACCATTTGGTCGACGTCAGTTAATATTTAACCACGGTTACAACTCCGGAAGGATATTCTACTAAGCAAAAGAATGAATTAGTAGTCCACTCTGCATATTTTTGAGTGATTTTAGGTCACGTACAAGATGGGTATGGATGAAATACTGCAAAGGTATGTTCCAGAGTTTTAACATGCTAGTATCCTCACTGAAGCACATGGAGGAGTGGTAGGAGGATAGTACACAGGAAAAGTGAATGCGTAGAAGATTTTGCTCATTGGGTTATAGTGGCCGACATTACATAAGGATTGTAAGGCGTACTACAAGGTGTGTGATGCTTGCCAATGGATGGGCAGTAGCACAACCAGTGAAGGATTGTATAGCTGCCACCGCTACAAAATTTTTGTTTGAATATGTCTTAAGATGGGTTTGATACCCTAAGCTGTTGATGAGTGATAGGGGTACACATTTCTTGAATGAAATGATTAGTGCGATGCTCGAAGAATTCTAGGTATATCACTGAAAGAGCACACCCTATCACCCAAAGATGAATGGAACGGTAGAAGAATTTAACAAAATCTTGGAGAATTCATTGACAAAGGTCTTCAACGCGTAGAGGAATGATTGGCATATGCACGTACCAATAGTACTATGGGCATATAGGATGACTTGCAAGAAGTTGACAGGCCAAAAACCGTTTAGGTTGGTCTATGGGATTGAAGCAGTGATGCCTATGGAATATATTGTGCCAAGTCTACGTATCATAGCCTTAACAGAGATGGTGGATCGTGAAACCTTGGAGGAATGACTCACATAGCTGATGGAGTTGGAAGAGGACCACTTTATTACCATGTTTCGCCAACAACTACAAAAGGAACGAGAAAAATCATGGCATGATTGACATATTAAGATGAATGATTTAGTGCTGCTATATGATAGCAAATTCAGGAAGTTTCCAAGGAAATTTCAAATGCACTATTTAGGGTCATATGTTGTTAAGGAGATCGTGTATGGTGGTGTAGTTCATCTCGTGAAGCTGAATGGGGAGCCATTCCCTGGGAAAGTGAATGGAAGTAGGCTGAAGTGTATACAAGAGATCCTAGTGCCATGCAATGACTAAATGGTTGCAGGACATTCTTAGCACTCCATGCAATTGCAAGGGAGTGTGAGACTATAAACTATGCTGCCTAATGAGGAGAAAATATATAGAAAGGTGGTGATGTAATGGAGGCAAGAGGTGTGATAGGTGAACTTGCGATGGATGAGTTATGCCACACGGGGAGGTACTGCGCAGACGACTCCAAAAATAGTTGTTGGAGTCACTATTCATGATTAAATGGTGAAAATACTGCCAAAGACGCTTAGATTTGAATTTAGAATTGCCTAAAAATTGGGCATGTTGGTCTACCGAAGAACACTTTTCCTTTTGTTGATTGTGTAATAGCCCTTTTGTTCCCACTATATGAGTTAGAATACTTGGGAGGATTTAGCTTCAAGTCTTATATTTGCAATTTTACCTAAATGGAACTAGAAGATTATCCTTGAAAAAATGTATGCGCTAGTCAATTCCAAAGCCCCTGTTTCTCAAGAGGAGGGCCCTGAAGTTGTATCCATGGAAGCTACGCTCTCAGTGCATAGGGCACCGAGGTCACCTAGGCTGAAGCAATTAGATGCTAAGGAGAAGAATAAGAAACCTATACCGATGAGGCAATCATCGAGGAAGAACTCGGAGGTTTGACAGAAAGAAAAGAAGGACAAGACGAAGCAGCTGGAGAAAATAGTGGACTTGGAGGCAAAGAAACTCCGTGATGGAGTGGAGGAGATATATGATGAGGAGGTCGAGCCTATCACTAGGCTCCTAGGGTATATCTCTCCATGGAAAAGGAAAATGAAAGTAACTAAAGACCCAAATTCAAGTAAATTTATGGTCTCTATGCCAATATTACCAAAACAGGTCATTTTTTTAGGCACCATCTTAGCATGCATCCTAGTGTTGAAGATGGAGGAGTGGATCTTGCTAACCACGATAAATTCCCTCACTTACGTACTAATAATTACATGACGAAGATATACTATGAAGAAACTAGGGTTACATGGCTGGAACCCATGAAATGGGTCAGAGGCATCGAGTAGGCCAGTGTACTACACATGCTTTGTGTACCACACTTCCACCAGTCGATCATCAACACTATGTGTGTGTCCCAGCTGCTCGCACTAGTGCACTATGGGTGCTTATGGCTCAGTGAACCCATCCCTATAACTGATATACTAATTCAAAGGATTATGAATCTTCCTTATAAAGGGATGGACCCAACCAATGAATTTGGAGGACAAAGTAAGGAAAAGGAGTTAGCAGATAAAATGAAGACAAAGTTTGGGCTGATTAAAAAGTCACGTGGATATTCAATTCACTCAATTCAAGACTAGGCGATGCAGTTTACTGTTCAAATTCTAGCTAGAAAGATAATGAGGAAATGTCATGCAGACGAAGTTTCAGCGCCAATAGTGTCATTGGCTACACAGTGTGTGAAGGGAGTGTAGTACAACTAGGCACAATACTTATGTAAAGAATTCCTTGTGAAATGCCACGATGCATAGGAGAAAAGCAAGCAATTTCACTATGCCTCGCTCCTATTGCTAATTTTACTATTAGTAGGCACCTGCCAGAGAATTGTTAGTTTCCTTCACAAGAATAAGATTTACCAGAGGTCGCAAAGTTCATTTTGTTGTGGGTGAAAAAGGATCCACAAAGGATCAAGTAATCCAAGATTTTCTAGATATTGGTTGAAATGGACCTTCGCACAATAATTAGTCAATGACGAAGATTGTCTCCAACCTTATTCAAACAGTTGAGGAACTTCGCGGAGTTTAAGGCCGACTTTCATAATGTCTCAACTCAAGCGAGGTGCAACCCTAAGCATATTTGGAACATGTAGCCATACCTAGTCTCAGAGATAGACATGTAGGAAATTGTGGGGATTTCGTCAGTAGAGTGGTGAAAACCTATAGATGTTGGTGCAGGTACCAGTCAAGGTGGAGAAATATCTATTGTGTAGATGACAGCTATGTAGAATGAAAAGACATAGAAAAGGAAGGGACATGAGCATTGGCTGAGTAGAGAAAGAAAGAAGTTGTTACTAAGGTAGCTGCTGAAAAAAGTGCACTGCAAAAGAGTGTTCTAAGAGAGAGTGCACTGACACAGAGGAAGTCAAAGCATCGGTTTCCCAACATACTAAGGAGTAGGAACTATCCAAGCAAGGCAGAGATGAAGGGGAGGAGCAAAGTACTCCCTTCACATTGAAGAATTAGAGTAAGCAGACAACCATCGGGCCAAGGAAGAAGTACAAATCAGATAAACAAGTGCACATTGACCCAATGGTCCTCACAGAAGGGTACCTCGACGAAATTGGGGACAAAGTCAGAAACACCAAAATGGAGCTATGGCAACAATTTGAGCAGAAATATATGCATATGCTAGGTAACATCTAGAAGGATCTACACAAGCTATAGATTCAAACAGGTAGGATTCAAGCAAGCGTAGCAAAAGAAAGCCTGGTGTAAGGGAGTGAGAAAGTATTAGATATGGAAAGAACTCTAGAGCTCAGATTCATCTCCTTACTAGAAGGATCACTCCATGTGGAAATAGAGGAAGACCGCGCTCTACTAGGAATGATCAAAGACATAGGGGTAAACTTAGTTACGCTGCCACTTCAGATTCTCCATGCGTTGCATCAGGGGATCTCGGACAAGCTTAGAATTAGAGAGTAGTGCACACTTGCAGTAATTGGTGAGGTTAAGGTAAAATACGAACAAATATTCATTGACTGAAAGAAAAGGAAGATCTCGAAGCACGAAGTCATATCCTTGAAGCAACAATTACACAGGTGTGTAATTCCATCCTAGAGTTACCTATTCCAGAAGATGCCACAACCACATTGAAGATTAGGAAATTGGCTTGTACAATCCGCGAATCAAAAGATGAGATAGGTAGAGTCACATTTTACTTCTAGGTGAAAATATCAGAATTACAGCTGAAGCTACAACTGACTACTCCACCGGAGGGTAGGGAGCATCATGATACAACCATTAAGGAGCATATGAATACTCTGTAGATTGT